>OY720442.1:14989386-15176588 GCA_963082915.1 Dolichopus griseipennis
GTTAATTAATTGTAATTGTATTGGAGTTAACGGCTCTTGGACTTCAAGTTAAGTATACTCAAAATAACACAACGTTAGCTATACTGTCAAGAAGCTATGCATATACAAAAAGAAGACGTAATTTGCTAACATGTTTTTATTTGATTACAAAAAAACACTCAGAAGCTTTTGTGCCAAAATGGGTTAATTGATTCAATATATTAATATTTAATCGCTTTACTTAAATTGTTCAACCAATTTACATAGGAGAACTTTAAAACCAAATCGTTGCTATGCCCAATGAGATAACGCAAGAAATATAATTAAAATTATTCAGATGAAGGGAGCCTCGGTGATGTAGTGGGTAAACATTTGGCTTTCTAATCGAGCGGGTCCGCGCTCCCGTTCAGGTCGTACAAAATTTAATTTAAAAGAAAAACTATTTTTCAATAATCAAATCTCCTTGGTGACCAAATATAATTTAAATATACAAATATATAATATAAACAAAAATAAATAATATTATAATTATAAATAAATAGAAAGGATTTGATTTAAGAAGCCCTAATGCCAAATAGACAAATATTATTATAATATCAGGAAATATTTTCTATTGTCCCGGATGAATATTTTCTCTTAGCCTTAACGTCGATCGGACCCGATTCATTATCAGATAAAATAATACTTACCTTTTTAATACAATTTAGAATTAAATTAATGTATCGAATAAATCAATGAAGAATCAGAACATGACTTCGACATAAAATTGTAAATGAATCACTTTGATAAAATGCAATGTATCCAAGGATATTAAAGTGAGTCCTTTTAATACAATTAATTATGACATTTCATTTCATTATATTACATAATTATTAACCTACATTTTAATTAATAATTTTTTTTGCAATTAAATGTGGTTAATTAAACTGCTTAACAACTGTTATAAAAAGTATCTAAACACACATTGAATAAATAACAACTAATTCTAATTGGGAATTGAATAATAACCATTAAATAGAAAAAAAAAAACAATTTTATTATAATAATTCGTCTGGCATATTTCATTATACTAATGCATTTTTAATTGACATTTTATGATTTATTTATATATAATATATATACATTCATACGACACATTTTAATGTAGCAACATACTCTTAATGTGGTATAAATTGAATTGCATTGGGAAATCATCATCTTAAATCATAAAATATGTCATTCTAGTGGAATGAAATAAAGTTCCTATTTTCCTTATGCTTCATTATTTCAAAAATAGAAAAATTATTTTAATTTTTAATATGGATTTGAAAATTATATTTTTTTAAATTAATCTCAGATTAACAATAAAATCACGTAATTTGGTTTTTTGTTTTTTTTTTTTGCGCAATTTTTTAATGTAATTGTTAATTTATTGGAGTGACATAAAATAATCCATTGAGATTTTACAAAAGTATGATGAATTTTGATTGGCCGTGGGATAAAGTAGATTTTATTTTAATGTAGAATTTTTAATTACAGAATTGTAGAGAAGTTAAGTGTTATTGGATGTTTAATAATAAAAATATGTAATTAAGATGAATATTTTATATAATGCATCTGAGTGATATGTACATAATTAATATTAATATTAAAATGGTGTGCATTCAAAGGGGTCGAGCATTAATAATAAAACATGAGAAAAAATGTGATTGGAGTGACTCAAGACGAGGAGTTTTGCAACATTTCGTTAAAGCAATTTAAAAATTTAGATTTTTTGTATGAAAAATAGCTATAATTGTTAAAGCCCATCCTCAGGCCATTCAATATCATGCTTGTGTTGTCCAACTTCCAGTTTTGGTGCTTCTCAAGAAAAAAAAAACTATTAATACCGCAGCATGCTATATTTTAAATAATAAAAAATTAAGGAAATAAAATAATACACATAATTGTGGTGCACAAAGGGAGCGTTGCTGTCTTATTGAACTCTCCAACCTAATACTAGAAAACCAAATCAAATATTTTAATATTATAAAACTATTATACACTAGCTGTTGTCCCGTCACAGAATGACGGAAGGTCAATTAAAAGAAGAACTTTTTCTAATTTAAAAACTATTTCTAATTTCATTATAGACATTATGTTAAAAGTATGTTAAATAAAATTGCAACCGTTACATTTTATGTAACGCATATTATGCTTCGATTCTAGTAATAGATACACAAAAAATAAATAACTCATATGCAAATTATAAATTTTATTTGGCATTTTTTTAATATACCTAATTTATTACAGAAATATTCATGTGAAGCATAGTCTTTTTAATTTTTATTTACAAAATGTTTTACTATTTATTTAAAATTTCCAGAAAATCATCTGTGATTTTTAAAGCTGAAATGAATTAATTCATAAACTAATAAATAAATTTTATTTCATCGAAATGTTTTTTTTTTTATTAAAAATAAATAAAATATTTTTTGGCCTGCTTATGATAATTTTGGATATTTTATTTTCTAAAATAAAACACATCCAACAAAACATTAATATTTTATTTTTTTATAATTAAACACATCCAACAAAACACATTTAATTGAATGCGTTTGTTACACCTCATTCTAGACAAATATATTAATAATAATAATAATAATAATAAAAATTATTTGTGTTATACACATTTAATTTGAAAAAAAATAATAAATCTTAAAGATATTGCAGTGCCATTACTAAACTTTCAATAGTTTATACTCAAATTTTCAGTTCAAATAATAATAAAATTAATCAAAACTAAATTAACACTTAATTAAATTAGTGTGACTCTTTAATTATCATATTTTTTATTATAATTATTCACAAGAATTATCTTGAATTTCAGTAATCAAACCAAGTCAAAATTAAATTTGATAGAAATCGAATTTCTTTACATAAAATTAAAGAACGGAGATGTATCCAGAGCATCAACAAAATTTTATAACCTCAAAGTTGAATATTTTATTTTTTAAACATTTTACGTATGTATGCAATTTAAATGTTCGTATTTTTAACAGATGTACACAAAATACACAAAAAATTCAGGTTTAAAAAAAAAACGTTTACTGTGCAGTAATATGCAAAAACAAAAGTACATACACCTAAATGTGTGCAATATAAAATATTTAAATTTTTTTTATACAAAAATGTTTTACAAATATTGCATAACTGTAAATCTATAACTATTCATGCAAAACATATTATAAATTTATGAGATGAAGTCTTGATAAATTCACATCGTTTTGGACATATTCACATCAATTTCTCAAAAAAATTTTAAAATAAAATTTGTAGGTATGACATATGTCACCCATTGGCATTATTTACCGCAAAACATTTTAATCCATGTTTTAGTGACATTAACCTGAAAGTGAAATGATGTAAAAGATGAGCAAAAGGTTTAGAACAAAAATGATGAAAAATATCTGAAAGATTTTTTTAAATATATGACTATTCGTATATTATATAAAATTATTCTGAATTAAAGCAAGGTGTTGTTGGTAGGTACAGGTAAGACTAACGGTTGTATTATAAGTCGCGTTAAAATTAGTGTAAGGCATTTAAAAAATTGTGATTTGAGCAAAATTTTTACTAGATTAAATAAAACCGTAAAGTAATTTTTAAAGGAACAAACTTATGAAGTTGTGTGAAAACTAAACGGACAGAGAAATAGAGGTACCCACATAGCCAGATTAGCTAACTTTTTCATTTTGATCGGATTCTAATATTTGAGTCTATATTTAATACCCTGTTTACGTTGTCATAAACATGATTGCAAATTTAGTACATCCTTAAAGCTATAAAGTGTTCAGAATGTGTTCTTACGAATATAAAGTGGTCCAAAATCGTATTCTGAAAAAACTTTTATATGCTAATTATACCTATGGCAGGCAACGGGTTAAAAGTCTTGGTGAAATAACATGATATTGTATATCATTTCACCAAAAAATTTAACCCATTGCCTGCTACAGCTATAATTAGCATTAGCTATTTTTTTTTATTTTAATTGCTTAAAATATTTTAAAGAAAACTGAAGATCTAAAATGTTTTCTGTATATTTATAAAGTGATTTAGAAAAATCTTAAATTAAAATAAGTTAAAACCAAGTTTTAAGTTTTGTAATTCAAAAAATTAAATTCTAATAACTCAAAATACGCAGTCTTATATTATGTGAAAAATTTCAGCAGTATGCAATCCAATACCTTACTAAAATATTATTTTTTTTTAGGTCAAATAAATTTTTTCTACTACAATTTCTTTAAAAATGTATAAAAATTTTCAAACTACTTAAGTTTTTATAAAAAAATAATACTTTAATCATAAAATTTTTACAGAATTTTTCATTCTAATGTTTCAAACTCTCAAGGAAAATTTTCAAAAAATTTTTTTTTAAAAATTTGTTTGTATATTTAACAATGTCTGTCTCTCTGTAAACCTTCTGTCCTATTTTAAATAAATTGTTAAATGAATGGAGACTTTAGAAAAAAGAATCATTTTGGGAAGTATCTGGCAGATTGCTCAGTGGTTAAAGTGGCGGCTATTCAATCAAAAAGTCTCAGGTTCGAACCCTGGTTGGATCATAACTAATAAAAAAATATAGTTTAATTATAATAGTTTAATAAGAAGTCTAAATGCCAAATAGACAAAGGATAATTAAAATATCAGACAATATTTACTATTGTCTAATACTACAAATAAACAAGTAAATAAATAAATTTTGGGAAATTAAGAAAAAGTGTCTTGTTAGTTGTACTATACCAGACACTATTTCTAACAATAAACAGAATGCAAGAATTGCAAAGCATATCCAGCCATGGTGCAGTGGTTAGTGCGCCGCCTCTCATTCATAATGAAATGAGTGGTCTCGGGCTCTAATCCCGGCTGGGTAAGAATAATTATAATATAAAATATTTCGCAATTTATAAATACTTTATAATATAATATCTTATATCTAAAATAAAAATAATAATTAATAACAAATAATATAAATAATTTACCTATAATCATGTTCCTGAAATACTCTATAGCCAAATAAACAAATACTAAATACCTATATTACATGTGCACCTGTCAAACCGACACCATCGACGACAGATGACATGATCATAACCCAGTAAACATTTTAACGTCAGAGATAGGGATATGTAAAAATTCGCAGCGACAACTAGCGGAAAAATTGGCGACGTCCCTCTACAGGCCGATAGGTGAAAAGCAATGCAGATAGCTGCGGCGGACTAATCAACCTTGCCCAGTGAAAATAAAATGATTCCAGAAACTAACATAGAGCCTCGGTTAAATAATTGCAAAGCAATGTAAAAATTCCTTATTAACCCTTAAGAAAAGAAAAGGGAAATTTAGAAAGTGAGAGACAATCTTAGATATGATGCACACCTGAAATTCGGACTTGACTTATAAGTTAGGATAGAGAAATTTTTAGATACCTTCACGGTCACAAGCCTTAAAATGGTTTTAAAATATTCTGTTTTAAGTCAATCTGTTGTCTAAATTTGCACAGACGTTTTTGAAACGTGGACATTTAGAAGATGGGGATCCAAAAATAAGCTCAAACATAATATTTTTAGACTTCTTAACTATTAAATGCTTTCTTTATTTACAAAAAATTTCCTTAAAAAGGTTAGCCGTCTTGTACCACAAGAGCAAAAGTAGTGAATATTCTAACAAGCTTTTAATCGTCATTTTACAATTTGTGCTTAATTTAAAACCTTAGGTTTAATATGCTTCCTTACTTAATATTATATTCATTCATATTTTTTATTGTACATACAATAACAATTATATGGAGCAGTACTTTTCGTACTATAAAAGTTCACTCGATTTCAAAAATTATTTTATAAATAATAATCTACAAAAAAAAAAATTTATACTTATCATGGATTATACTTAGATCATATTGCAAAAATCATTACGCAATGGTTTTTCAGTTTTATATTTAATATCTAACAATTTTAAAAAATAAGAATATAAAATCTACCACAGACACGTCTTTTACAAGCCAGTACACATAAATGAATTTAATATTATTAAAATGTAGATTCTAAGAAAATGAAATAAAATATAATAATTTTATAATAATGGAAACTGCTCTCATGAACAAAAGATATTCAAAGAGAACAAATATATATATACATGTATATATATAAAACTAATATTATAATTTGTCAATTTTCATGCTTATTTTAAAAACATTGTGTTTAAGTAAGTTTCACTTCATAATTAGAAATTAAATGAATCATTTTATTTATATATGTACATATATATATATAGATATAGTTTATTTAAAAAAATTAAATTGTATGTAATATTTGAACAATAAATTCCATATATATATAAATATAATTTTTATGATTTTAATTAGAAAAAATGAATTGCATTAAATATTTTATATATAAAAATAATTAAATATATTTTTAATAAAATATAAATGTTAACTTAAATATTAACTAAGCGGTTGTAAACAAATCGGAGTGAAATTTAATATTTAATTAGAAAGATAATAAATTTTAATTAATAAGTTATTTTTTAGTTTAAACTTATAACTTTTTGAATTATAGATAACAAGACTTCTATCGAAATTGAAAGGTAATGTTGCATTTAAGTAAGGTTCAGACTGAAGATATTATTGATGTCCTAGATTAAGAATCAAACAAAGTCTTAAAACATTTAATAAGAAAATTGTTAAATGTCTTTGTAAGATTTTAACTTTTTTCCTTGGATTACGTTCCAAATTCTAATTAGAATAATTCCTGGCCTGTTTCTTACGTATTTGGACTGTGCGGCAATTTTTTGGAATGATTATTCGCCTGTGTTTGTGATAGTTGAATAACTGAACAAAGGCCAGGTATAGAAATAGTTGAATTAACTAAGAACTTTAAATAATATGTTCTAGTTGAAACTTAAATTGTTGCCAGATACTTTTAAAATCAATAGTTTAAAAGCTTGATTCAATCGAATCAATATGATCAATAATGATTGAGTTAATAACGCACTTAATATATGACTAATAAATTTTCTGATCGACTATGAAAAACTTAATGAGACAATTTAGAAAAATTTTCTATTCATTCATTCTACAATAGAAACATGAATTAAAAGACAAGAGCATTCTGGAACAGCTATATTCCGAAGAGGAATCAAAATACTTGTAAGTTATAGAAACCACTGGGTAGCATATTATTTAGAGTGCTGACCTATAATTTGTGGGGTCCGGACCTGAATCCCAGTAAAAATTAAAAACATTTTAATCTGGTTTTTAACTCGGCTCCTATATTCCATTTTATATGGTAATATGAGGACCCCTTTCCTAAGGCTTAATTTTCTTCTAGAACCTGACTATATAATTACAAGGCAAACTAATTCTCAACTATCAACTTTATTAGATCTACTTTTGAACAGTCTCCACAATTTGAACAATTTATATTTAATAAAAAATATAGTAAATAATATTATTATTCTTTATTGTTGTCAATTCATTCATCTTTTTTGGGTCAACGTTTTTTCATAATGAAATTCAAAAACTAATAAAATAAATTTCAACAAAATGTTATCAAATCTAAATTTCAATAAAATTTTATTACATCACTGCAGTAGAAAAGATATAACTTTAATTTTTTTTTATAAAAAATATAATAATTATTTACAATTTACAAAAAAAAAAAATCTACAAAAATTATTCAAATAAAATAAAAAAATTTTTAAAAACTTTTTTTTTTCTATTTCATAAAAAAACAACAGGACGAAGTTACACCATTTATGGATTCAATGCTATTTCATTCGGGTTATTCAAATACTGGTGGTATGCATTGGACTAGATTTGAATGGCGTGAAATAATTTTGCAAGCAATGTCAACAACAAGTCGTTATACCCAAGGAATGAATTATATTTTAAGAGGACTAGAACCAGATCAACAATATGAAGCAAAAGTTCAAGCAAGGTAAAAAAAAAAAAAATAAAAACCAAAATAAAAACAAAAAAAAAAAATAAATGAATTTTATGTAGAAAAGGCGGTGCAGGGTCATAACTCCCAGGGTCATAATTCCCTTAGGGACTTATTACTCATTTAGTGGTAATAAGTCCCTAAGCCATATCTCCTTAGGGGACTAATGATCCTTAGAGTTTTGACTCAGAAATGTGGGTTAAACTTCCTTATATAGTTCTCAGCTGAAGGGGAGTTAGTAATATTAAAACTAATATTTATTTTAATTATACAAAATATCAGTGACGGGTACGAATATATACAGACTCTCTCGATTAATAATATCAAAAGTATCCAGCACACATTTTGGAGTGAATCATAAAGATCGGAAAAGGCTTTCAGAAATTATTTCAAAATAAATTTCGGCATAAAATTATTGGTATATGTAGACTCAATCACACAATTTTAGTAATAAAATGTTATAATGGCCATTCAAAATTTGTCATAACTTCCAAAAGGAACTTTTCATGCAAATATTTAAAAGTCAATCCATCGTCCCTTAGGTACTTATGTCCCACTAAATAAATCATAAGTCTCTAAGCACTAATGATCCTGGTAGTTATGACCCTGTAACGAAATGGATTAATGTAAAAAAATAAGAATAAAAGGATTAAACAAAAAAAAATAGAAATTATTTTCATGCAAGATAACATTTCAAAAGCTTCACAATGCAATCTGTTATAAATTACACAGGAAAAAAAAAATTGAATGAACACAAAGTACAAAAAATTTTACTTTGAAAACATGTTTGCATTGAAAAAAATTACGTAGGTGGAAAATAATCAGACATATACTAATTTTCCAAGGTTAAGTGATTTGGTTTTTGATGTATTTTACAGTATCTAAGCAATTTGTCTAGATTTTCTTCTATCTAATTTTAGTTTTAATTAGTTTGACACGAATTTTTAATAAAAATGCGAAAAGATATTTAAAATTAATTGAAGCATATAATATTTAACTTTTATAAATTCAGAATTTTTTTCAATATTTGAAATTTAAATTGTATTTTTCTTAAATCATAATTAATTTTATTAGAAAACAAAAGTTAAATGCCGCTTGGGTGATTTTTGTTAAATTTGTAATAACGCGTTGCCTAGTTACGAGAAAAAAAAATTAAATTTTATTAGTACCTAATAAATAATGATGAGATTATTAATAATATTAATCTTTCGAAACCTTAAATATTATTGAAAAATTTATTGAAAAAAATTAAATATTTGTTAAATTTAAATTATAGAATCCGTATATGTTGTTGTTCGAGTGTTTTGTAACAAGGTTATGGAAGTTCCTTGTAATTAGTAGTAATTAAACAAGATTTTTTTGAAACAGATGACTTTTCTTTGAATGTTTTAATATTGGAATTAATATTGATCAACTTTCTAAATAACTTAATATTAGGCTGAACTTCAATTTCGTTCAGTTGAATAGATCTTACATCTTTTACAGTAGTCAATTCAGGTTTTTGTCAGTATTAAAATCTTACAATGTTGCTGTATTTCAATACGCGACAATGAAATTGGTGATACTTTACTATTGCACGAGATATAATTTTGTCAAAATTTGGCGGGTCATATCTAGTTATATCTATTCTAATGTGGAAATTTGTCATTCCATATTTCTTTAGCAATAAAGTTGATAATGCTGTGATAGTAAATGGGGACAGGTATCGTACTATGATTAATAATGTTGTGCATGTTGTAGGAGCAACAGCATATACGGCTCGTTCCACATTTACTCTTCTAAATGAAATTTTTAATGACCAAATAATGTCAAGAAATTCAGTTTTCAGTTTTAACCTTACCAGATTATTTCCTATAGAGTTTTCTCAAAGAACAAATATATGTTAAGAAGCCTCAAACTATCGAGCAGCTTAACCATAATATTACAAATTTGAATAGGGCAATAAAGCCTGATACTTTGCGTGCTATTTTGTAAAACGCCCATTTAAGAGCCCAATTTTACATTGATAAGAATAGCGGTCATTTATCTGACAATATTTTTCATAATCAGAATTTAAATCATCCAAAGTTCATATTATATATAAAAATAATAGAAACTCTCAAGGTCCTAGAAACTCTCATCTGTACTGCAAAGGAGCAACCTGTACCTCCTTACAAGTTATCACAATCTATCTATTTCTATTATTAAATTCAATACGACACAATTTCTCACATTTGTGTAATTGACATAGTAAACAATTTTAAGTTTCTTTTGTAAAAATGGGTAAAGAATCGATTTTTTTAACTACAACCCAGTTATTTGACTACACATTAAAGCTTATAAGTTTTCATTTGTAAATTTCTCTGAAAATTTAATTAATATCTGAAGACTATTTCACCAAATTTACAATTCAACAATTTGCAAAAAATGTTTACAAATCTGTAATAATTTTATTAAATTTTACATGCAATTTATGCAAAAACAACAAGAGTTGTACATTTGTAAAATTGATGAATAGAGGCCGGTTAGAAATAGCTCTACAAGATAAAATCTTCTAGTTTTAAATATTTATTTAATTTTTAAATATTATAAAAAATTTTTAAGCATTATTAAAATATATTTTTCTTGTTTTTTTTTTCAGGAATCGATTTGGATGGAGTGATTTCTCTGACATATTTCTTTTTACAACTTCCAATACAGGTAAGATTTTCTACAAAATGTTTACATTTTCTACTAGATGGGAACTGTTAACTCCTTAATATGATGGTTTTCCATGTGCAGTTCATTTAATTGAAAAATTGATATTTTTATAAAGTTCATTTTTTAAATAACTTGTGAATATTAATTATAAATTGAATACCACTTAAATTAACATTCTGATTAATTTAAATTTAAAAAAAAAACACAATATTTTAGTCAAATTTCAGTTTTTAAACTTATGTATATGTATAATACACTCAAAACAAATATTTAACTGAAAGCAATATATTATAATTTAAATACAAATATTTAAAAATAAATTTAAAATTATATATATATACATATTTACATAATCTATTTTTTGTGTTTTTTTCAATTTAAATTTTTTTTCAACTCACCTGTGATAATTAATTGATTGTTTCAAAAAAAATTACTTATAAAAATGTTATTAAAAATAACTTGAATATTTTTTTTATTTAATTGTTATAATAGTAGTTATATATTTATAATAAATAATAATGAATGATATATAATATTAATAAATAATAATAATAATAAATAATATAATTGAAGCTTTATAATAATATTGTGGTAAACACCTCATTAATTTATTAAATGTCAAAAGAAACTACTAAAATACAACAAGTGACATACAATACATAACTAAAATAAAAAAAAAAAGGATTTATCTACATATACATACATATATATATTTTAATTTGTAAAAAATAATTTTAATTTAAAATATTCACTTTAATATTGTACAAGTGACATGTTTTTTTTTATTTTAAATTTATTGATATATATATATATATATATATATATATATATATATATATATATATATATATATATAAATCATGTTTTGGTTGATATATGTATATTATTAATGTATAGACTATGTATACACACGTATACATATACTATATTAAGTAATTTTAAATTATTTTATTATACAAATTATACCACAATTTTAAAATTAAATTAAAATATCTTTTTTATTTTGTTTATTTGTTTTTTTTTTTTCTTTATTTGTATTTAACTCATATTACATTGTTAAAATAATAACTGTTTTTTTATTGGTCACATTACCTACTACTTGAACGTTACATATATATATATATATATATGTATATATATTTTTATATATTGTATAATATAATAATATATTGATATTAAATTCTATTTTTTTTTTATTTTATTTTTTTTATTTTTTATTACAGATACTGAAATGAGAGATTTAAGTGTAACACATTACAGTAGTACATCATCTTCATCATCATTATTTCCGTGGTCATCATTTTCATCAACAGCATCAACAATAATGTTCTCACATCATAATATCATCAATTATTCAGTTGTCGTATTAATTTGCATATCATTTTTATTTTTATAATATTTTGCTCGACCATTATCCTCACCGCCATTACCACAACAATTACAACAGCAACAACAACAACAACTAGAAGAGCAACAAGACCAACAACAACAACAATTGGAACCAAATGAACAAGAACAACAACAACAAGAAGAATCATATAGTCAACTTGAATATGAACAACAACAACAACATCAATTACAAATTATTGAACATCAGCAACAACAACAACAACAACAACAACTACAACAATTTAATACACAAATTTATGATACTGATTATTATTATCAACAACAAAATAATAATATACAATTACAACACCTTAATTTATATACTTTATATACAACACCAGATATAAATAGTCCTGCAATTGCAACTACATTATTGCAACATTAACAGTAATTTCTGTTAATCGTAACTACATAAATGAAAATAACATACAAAATAAATTTTGGGTAGGTAAAAAAAAAAATAAAAAACAACAACAAAAGCATTCAAAAAAAATTTATTTGTTGTTGTTGGTGTTGTATTAAAAACGTCAAATTGACAAATTAAAAAAAAAAAAAATGTGTACAATTGATAATAAAATAAATAAATATCATCAATATATACGAGTATATATATCTATATATATATATATATATATATACAAATAAAAAAATAAATAAATTGCTTAAAATGGTAAAAGCGACACTTATAAAGGATAACTGGTTGTAAAGATCTCCAGGTTGTAAATGACAAAAAAAAAAAAAAAAAAACTCAATATTAAATGAAAATGGAAAACCAATTTTCAGAAAATTCTCAAAAAATGTGAAAAATTTTTAATGTATAAAGAAAATTGTAAACGAAAATTTACAAAAAAAAAAAACTACATTTCATTTTATTAATTATATCCATCATAAAATGTTATGAAGTGTTTAAATAACAATTACTGAAAAATGTAAACTTAAAATAACAGTAATGTTAACAAAACAAAAATATTAATGTTACTGTTACTGTTAACTACTGTCATCAAAATAATATTTAGAGAATAAATAAGAAAAAAAAAACTCAACTGAACTCAAAAAGTACATAATAATAAACAGAGAAAATAATTTTGTTTATTTTAAAAATTTCGTTAATTGATTTTGGTAAAAAATTAATTTTTTTTTTTTTTTTTAATGAAATAAAATGTTTTAAAAATTTTTTTTTAATTTTGCTATTACAGATGAAATAAGTGTTAGATTAAGTTAATTGAAATTATTTAAGAGAGAGAGAATGATTCGTAAGACAGATAACATTTTAATTATTACATACTAGCAGATTTACCCGGCGTTGCCCGGAAGCTTGCAAATTGTAAAAACGCAAGCTTCAGCCAATTTTTTGAAATACTACTTTGCTTATAAATGAAGCCACAAAAAAATATTTGTGGAGTTCCGTTAACCAATCGTGACCCAACAGCTTTTTATACGTTTTTTCGTTGCTTTGTTATATATATTAGAAATGATTTAACCGATTAACTTCAAATTTTGTATATGTGTTCTTCTTTAAAAATGAAGTTCAATTTTCTAACAGACTTGGAAGTTGTTAACCCCTGTCGACCCGACGATTGTTCAAAAAAAAATTTGTAAGTAAATTACGTCCAATTTCTGAAAGTAGGTACAACTTCTTTGAATTAGGGGAATGCTTAAAAAATTTTTTGTCGAGTTCTTTTAACCGATTGCGAAACAAAAACTTTAAAAAACAGTTTGAACGATTATCTCTAATTTTTCTATACATGGTGCTTCTTGAGAATTTGGTGCTCCTTGACGATAGAGTTGAGGATGTTAGGTTCCCGGCTAATAATTTTAACTGAATTAAAATGTTTATTGGTCAAATGGGGATACTAAGTTTGCCATTATGTCATTATACTATGTCAATAGTAGTTATCTTGAATTGCCAACGTTTGAATAAAATATAGTCGATGGTTTAGAAAAGATTTAAAAATTTGCTTTTCAACTTATATTTTGTTTAGTACTCACCTGAAAGTTGTAATACGCTCTTCCTCGTTTTTTTATGATTTGATGAGAGAAATGTAGGCTTATTTTTTGGAAAAACTGTTTTAAAATACTATGTTTTTAAGCATTATATATAAGAAATTGAATTTTTTGATTTTTAGATTTCATTTGAAGAAAACTGAAAATTTCATTGAATCTTTGTCCAAAACGCACAAACAGGCCAAAACCAAATTAACCATGTGGGTTTTAATTAAAATGTTGGTACAACATTTTCAATAACATACTTTTAATCGTATAAGAAAATAAAATTTATTGAAAACTTCATGGCGTCGTCGTGGAAAACGGGTTAATCGAATTAACCAAAACTTTTTGCAACCTCTCTTTAGACTGCAAAATCAACCTGTAAAATTGGACACAAATCGAAAACACAAAATTTTTTGAAAGTCCGCCAGGCCGAAATGGGTTAAATTATTCCAACCAAATTTATACAACTAATTGCGGTTGCTAAGAGGAACATTTGTGCAAAATTTCAAGTCAATTTGTCAAACGGTTTTGACTCGAAATCAAAAACATTGAAAAAGCTTCTTTGCGCCCTCGTGCCCAAACGGGTTAACCAAACAAAACAAAAATTTGTGCCAGACTCTATTGTCGACTGCGAAACCACCTTGTAAAATTGGACACAAATCGGAAATACAAAATTTTTTGGAAGCCCGCCACGTCGAAATGGGTTAAATTATTCCAACCAAATTTATACAACTAATTGCGGTAGCCAAGAAGAACATTTGTGCAAAATTTCAAGTCAATCGGTCAAACCGTTTTGACTCGACATCAAAAACATTAAAAAAGCTTCATTGGGCCCTCGTGCCCAAACGGGTTAAACGAACCCAACAAAAATTTGTGCCAGCCTTTCTTTTCGACTGCAAAACCTTCCTGTAAAATTGGACACAAATCGGAAACACAAAATTTTTTGGAAGCCCGCCGGGCCGAAAGCGGTTAATTTATTCCAACCAACTTTATACCATTAATTCCGTTTAATAAGAGGAAGATTTGTGCAAAATTTCAAGTCAATCGGTCAAACCGTTTTGACTCGACATCAAAAACATTGAAAAAGCTTCATTGGGCCCTCGTGCCCAAACGGGTTAAACGAACCCAACAAAAATTTGTGCCAGCCTTTCTTTTCGACTGCAAAACCTTCCTGTAAAATTGGACACAAATCGGAAACACAAAATTTTTTGGAAGCCCGCCGGGCCGAAAGGGGTTAATTTATTCCAACCAACTTTATACCATTAATTCCGTTTAGTAAGAAGAACATTCGTGCAAAATTTCAAGTTAATCGGTCAAACCGTTTCGACTCGACATCAAAAAAACGAAAAAGCTTAAAACGGCTCTGGAGCCGCAACCTGTTGACTTATAAAAATGCGACATAGCCTATGTCACCCCCCGGACTCCCAAAATTATTCCTCTAAAATTTGGTGTCAATCGGACCAGTGGTTTTCACGTGAATCCTGGACAAACAAACAAACAAACAAACAAACAAACAAATAAACAAATAAACAAACAAATTTTCTTCTTTATATATTAGATTATATATATTATAACATGATAAAATGTTATGTTAATTTTATTATTTTTTTATTATTTAATTATTACACATTAATTCAAATGTTATGTTATATATTATTACAACTAATTCTCTTTTTACGCGAATTGGAAATAACGCATTTTGAAAAAATTATTAAATTCTTTTTTTAACGCGGTCAAATTTTAAATAACGCGATTTATAAAACATAATTATATTCAATTTAAACGATTTGAAATTTACAATTCACAAAAATATTGTATCAAAATATATGAAATTTTTTTTAAAAAATTTACAGATACATGAATCTGAGTTCCTTAATGACTAATTAGTCCCAAAACTATCGTGAATTATACAAGGAACTTACGAAAAAAACAAAACTCAAAGATTTATCAAAAGGCATGAGTATTACAATGAAATAGAAATTTAAGTGACACCTAGGAAAACATTGCATGCCGCTGATTAAAGACGAAAAAAGTAAAATAACTCCTATAATATTAGTTTTATGAAGATGAACTTATTCTATGTTTTGTTATTTTTTGTAAGTTATTCGTGAAATATGTATTTTCAAAATTCCATTTTTTGTCCTAATTTATTGCATATCCTATTAATGAAATGTGCAATACAAGTTAAAACCATAAATTTGGTTTTATTTTTGTTGATTTCTGTTGGGATGTGGAACCAATCCCCTTTCTTTTACATATGAACTTCATATCTTTTTTTACGCGATTTTTTTTGCGCGGATTTTTTTGGAACGTCACTATCGCGTAAAAAGAGAATTAGGTGTATTTTAGGTATTTTACAAATGTGTGTAGAAATATATCTGTAATTTAGAATTGAAATTTGGATTAGATAAGAAAAACTGTGATATTGCATCAAATTATGTTACAAGAAGATTTTGAATTAAATTATATGAAACATAAAAACATCTTAATAAACGAAAGTTGATCTGATATTATTTTTATATTATACGCATAAATATTATTTCAAATAAGAATAGAATATTTTATTTAAAAAAAAAATTTTATTAAATCTAAATTTAATTTAAAAACTTGAAAATAAAATGATCTTATTACCAATATGGCCGAGGCCCTTACAATATGGCCGAGGGATATAGATAATTATATAAATTGAGTTGGGTTTGAAATCTTGGTTTAGTAAATCTCGTTTTCACAAAATTTCGTTTTAGAAAATCTCGTTTTAGAAAATCTTGATTTTAGAAAATCTCGATTTAGAAAATCTTGATTTTAGAAAACCCCTTTTTTTTATATTCTGTATCCAACTCAAAAATCCTTAAAAACCAGATTCTTTAATTAAACAAGAGAATTTCTTAAAAAGAAAGGGATTGGAAAAAAAAAGATTTACTAAGCTGAGATTATGGAACGCTCCCATTTAAAATGTTGTACTAAAAAAAATAAATATGTGTAGAAAGCTTTTTCTTAATTTTAATTTTTAATTATTCTATTAAGAAATTTCTGTGTTTAGATACGTTGGAATACATGGGATATGTATGGGGGCAGCATTAATAAAAAAAATTATTATTCTGATTTACTTTGTCGTAAATCGTGCATTTTATTAAAATAAATTCGGTTTGAGTTTGAGTATATTAATATTTTAGAATTCGATGAACACTGGTACTATAGGGATTAACAGAACTAGGAATACATTGATTAAAAATCTGAGATCTCTAAAAGATACTCTTAAATTGATCCTACTTATCTCTGTAGTTTAATTTGAGAAGCATTTATATTGAAGAGAATTATGCTTTAAGATCAAAATATAAATTTTTACAAACTAAAGCCCAAAAATTTTGCCTTCAAAACGAATTTATTTTATTCAAATTCTCAAATTTTAATCTTTAGATTTCGTAATAATTACTTATGATTGAAGCATTTAATAATAATTACTTAAGTTTGAAATTGCAAGGATACGTTAAGAATGTTATAAAATTTCAAAAACTTACAAACTTTTAAATTACCGCACAAGTTATAAAATATCTTATTCTGATTAATATAAATATTGAATAAAATCAATCCAAAATTTTAATTGTTTATTTGAATATTTATATACAAAATTTAAAATTTAAATTATTAAATTATTAAAAATCAATTTGGTTTTTGTTTTTTTTTTTAACAAGAAGTTACAAAGTGAATATCAATTTTATCACTAAGTTATATTTAATAAAAAATTAATAATCCTATTAGGTTGGTTTGTTTTTTTTGTATTATAATTTAAGTTCGTTAAGCCTTTAGTCATATTTCATTTGTTTATATTAAATTCTATAGAAAATTATAATTAATTATTTATTTATTTACTTATTTATTTATTTTATTTAAATTATATTTTCAATTACAGGAGCTTAACATGGATATTGTTATATAATATTTATTTAAATATATCTGTGGCCAAATGATATAATAGCTTAAGTTGAATAATTCAATTTCGAGATATGACAAGTTGAAACTTTAATTTGATGCCTGAAAAAATCTAATCAGTATTTCGTCCCGATATTCAAGTCGAAAACAACAACAATGTTTTCCAACATTTTTTTTTAATTTTAATTAAAAAAATTTTAATAACAATAGAGAAAATAACTATTTTTTAACATAAGCTTTTATTAAAATTTTGTTTTACTGTGATTAAAGAATCTTATGTCACATAAGCTAATTTATTAAAATAAGTTTACCTAAAAGTTGACCTTAAGTTGACATAAGATATTTTATCGTATTGCAAAGACTCTCCTCTCCTTATTCTAAGCTATCAGCATTATGAATTTAAAATGAAATTAAGCAAGCTTTCCCAATAGTTTTTATAACATTTTTATTCAATTCAAATTCATAATATATTGTAATTTTTTTTAAGATAATAAATTTCATAAAAAAATTAAATCTTTCTTTGAGAAACAAGAATTTATTAATATTATATTGTAACTATGTAAGAATGTATTTATAACTAATATAGAAAAAATAGAAAAATAATATTTTTAAATAATTAAAGAAAAAAATGTATTTGTAGCACATTATGTATAAGGAAAAATTAAATTATTCATCGTTTTCCTCTGTCAAATCTGGATGAAAATCTAAAATATCTTCTGTTTTGAGATTTTCGTAAAAGCTATGGTAGCATTGATCAATTAGTGGTATCATGTCTAATAAATCCTTTTTCTTTTTTATACTTATTGGTACATCACAATTATAAGATTTTTGTAAATCTGTTTCTGAAATTGAATTAATGCCACGACGATGCAAATTTAATACTTGAAATGCCTCATTTTCGTTGAAAGAAGTTTTGAATAATATTGTACCAAACTGTTTTGTGTACCGCAGCCATTTAATATCTTTCCAATAAAATGCTTTTCCATTATTATCGACTTTACGCCACATAAATTTTTGCTTCAAAAGCAAAGAAAAATTCATAAAATGGTTTTGTGTCATTTCAAATACTATGAATTTGTTTTTCACTCCTGCAGATCGCACAAATTGGTACCAATCCCGGGGATGGTGAATTTTCATAGAAGTCTTCTTTTTCTTCCTTTCAATTATAGAATGGTCCACATCACATTCCATATGCGTGTGGCCTGGCACCAAAAATTTGTGATCTATTGTATCAACAGAATGTTCTTCCTGCATAAATAGTTGAAACATTGTTGCCACAAAAGCATTTTTGTTTTGCCCTGCACAGCAATCACTATAAAAAATAATGTGATTTGTCACTGAGGACAAAGTTTTCAAATGTTGATAAAGGCATGACGCTATTTCATTACCACCGCGACGTGCAATAGCTTCATGCCACATGTAACAAATAGGCTGCCCAGTGCTGAAATTATGTACAGTCAAATTAAATGTCCATAGTGGTCTTTTATAAAAAGATACTGATGACTGTAAGAAAGGTGTTGGTAGGCATTGTTCAAGATCGAAAGCAAAAGTTTTTATTGTGGGATCTTGGATGGATTTTTCTTTATCTTTCGATTTACTCAAATATGCTGCATCAGCAGCTTTTAAATGCTCCTCGTGTTGAGTTTTGAGATCTTCTTTTTCCTGTTCTGTTGCAATATCAATTTTCATTTTCAAAACATCACATTTATGGCAGGTGTCAGCTTTTGGCTTTTTAAATGATAAATTTAATGAATGAAATATTTCAGCAAATTTAGTTATGGAAACATGTGTTGAATATAACTTATCGCAGTGCAATTTATGCATTTCCGATATGGACAAATCACTGACTAAATACCTTTTTGACGTATCACGCCGTGTGTAATGTGATTCGTACGCCGGGAATGATTTAATAAAATCAATTATTTCACTTTGTACATCTGGGGAAACTTTTTTGTGGTTAGTATGGCGACCACGTCCGTCTGCAGAAGTTGTGGGTCCTGAAGACTCCAATTTTTTCTTAACAGTAGTTTTAATGAATTGCTCTGTTTCACAAAACGTGTACCTAAAACATTTTTGGCAAACTGATATTTTTTCGCCTCTGATATCTAAATAATAGTAATTAGTTTTATCTCGATTTCGTGGTTTTGACGTACTTTTTTCTTGTCTTGCAAATTTCTTATCCTGTACATCAATCAATCCAGACACATAACTCTGTCTTAATTGCTGGGAACCCAATGCCCAATAGTTTTGGAAAATTTCACTTTGAGCTTCAAACGAAATTTTTAAATTACATTTTTTCCGACAATCTTCTAGTTTTTTGACCTTTCTATGTCCCACTAATTTACCAGATTTTGTTACATATTGTTTTCCAGCATTTCGTTTGATTTTTCGACCTTTCTGATTCTCTTTAATACGACTGATGTCACTATTTTCATCAAATTCCAGCTGTTGATTTTCTCGAATACTATCATCAATTTCCATTAAAAATTGACTTTCCAAAAATTTTCCCGCCGATTTAGTTTCTTGACTCAGAAGACTAGATGATATTGATTCATTATCGCTTGGAACGTAATTTGGGTCTTTTAACTCTTCGTCAGCGTTTTCAATTAAGTCTAATAAAGTTTGCTGTTCTTCAATTGGAGGATTTTCTTTGAAAAAATATAATTATCCAATTAGTGAAACTAGTAGGAATAAATTTCCAAAATTCATTTTGCAACTTACCAGTATTTTCGCGAATTTGGTAATTTTCTTTATTATTTCCAGAATTTCTTTTGGCATTTAATTCAATTGCCATCGACAATATTTTATTAGCCCTATTCATTTTCAGTTAGTAATTTTGAACAAATTTAAGCAGGCAATATTATAAATTCTGTTTCTATTCGAAATATTACAGTAACGCCAAATAAAATAATGAAAAATAAAATTATAAAAGCAAGAATTAATAAATAAAAATTATAGAATTTTAGTTGATTTCTTTCTGATTAGTATTTAGGTACTTACTCTTTTAATTAAAACTTTAATTAATTTATTGTTATGTTTTTTGCCACAACTTTAATATTTCAAATCTAAATCACTTTTAATTTAAATAAATCGTTTTTACTTTTTAAAAGGAAACGTTAAATATGTTTTAAGATGTTTGCAAAACTATTTTATACAATTTTTTATCTTAAGTACTTAAACGTGACTTCATTTGTCTTCAATAAAATAACTAATGTTGACATAAGAATGCATTTTTGAAAAAAATTAAACGATATAATATCTTAAATAACATAAGCCTACTTGATGAAGAAATCGAACTTTCGTTATAATATCTTAAATAACATAAGTCTACTTGATTTAGAAATTAATAATTCTTTATAATAGCTTAAGTCAACATAATTTTAAACAATATATGATAAACACAACGATAAAAATATCTTATGTGAACTTAAGCTTTTTTAAAAAAACGATTAATTATTTTAAGAGTTTTATTTTAACCTAAATCATAAAACTTAAGCTATTTAATTTAAAATTAATATTTGTCATTGTATAACTTAAGAACAATTTCTAACATAAGCTATTATACAAAATGCAAATATCGATAATAACGACGTAAGCTATTAGATTTTTGTTTCAAAAAACCGTTAGTTTTTAACGTATTTTTACTGGAAAAATTTTAGAAGAAAGAAAAACAAATTGGGAATTCAGTTATGACATTATCTCATTTTACGCTTATGTTGACATAAGCTATTATATCATTTGGCCACAGATATATTTATTGCTTTATTTTTAAAATTTTTAAATTTATATGAATATTATTAAACGTGTAATAATACAAATTATTAAATTAATAATTTAATCATGTTTTGCAATTAATACATTATTATTTAAACTATTAAACAAAAAATAATTTAATTTATTAAAAAATTTTAATTTAAATTTTTAATAACAAAATTATACAATTATAATAAAACAGAAATTGAATTTTAAACTAAGGTGTTATACATATGGTTTTAAATCATTTGTAATTTTTTTTGTGTAACGAATTTTGGAATTAATTACAGCACATACCTTTAGGAAGTTATATTTGTTAATATTATTATGTATATTCCTGTTATATGTTGACTAAATTATTAATTCAGGATTTATTTGATCCTTTAAAAATGTTTTTTCAACTAATTATTATAATCTGTTAATTTTAAAATGTATCCTGCGGTTGTACAATATATTCTATGGAATTAGCAGTTGCTTCCGTTTCAGTGAAAATAATTTTCTTAAGAAAACGTACCACCTTGATTTAGAAGGATGTTATTTTGCACAGATTGTGGCTTTGAAGTAGTTTTAGTTTCGATTATTCTTGGAGTTTACTGATGGAAGAAACTATCTGAAGAATTTCCAGATTTCATACAAAATTTTTAGGAGGTTTACTTTTTTAACGAAATTGATTCGACGAATAAAACTCCTATTAAAATTTAATAATATAAGATATAACGAAATTCGGGTAAATGTTTATGGAATTGTTAATATTTTGTATAACCACTATAAATGAAATATAATAAGCGATAGATATTGTTCGACATCAAAGAAACTTATAGTTTTGCAAGTATACACTAATCCGATGCTCAGAATCCATAAAGACGAGTTCTTTGTGATATCCGATTGTGTGTATTTGTCTGTCTGTTGAACGAAATCTTTTCTTATTTCATATATAGGGATTTGGAGTTATTACTTTGAATTGATAAGCTTTTGGAGAAAATTAGACAATCCCAAAGGGACTAATTTTTAAGTTTCTTGAGTGGTCTAAATTTTAGAAAATTAGCTTTTATTGATGACGCGTTAAAAAACTCGAAAAACCTTGGAACAAATAAACGTCTAACTGATGGATAATAAAACATTTATTTGCATCTACTGAAATCTTAAAAAAACTTGTTGAAAATTATTAACACAATATCGAGTTACTTCATATTAATAGAGAGGGTTAAATAAAGTTATGTATGATAGGAAAAAAATTATAATTATTGCTTTCAAAAAAATTAAATTATTACGTATGTAAGTAAAACATCTTTAAAAGAAATTTTTCATTACGATTTTGCTGTAATAGCGGTTGGTTCCGCAAATCTCTTTAAAATTGAACTAATTCACTGTAAACTTTACAATTTTTTAAAGCTTCTTGATAAAAGTTAAACATAATTTGTTAAAACTTATCAAATCATATATTATAATATTATACATATTTATATATATATATATATATTATAATATACATATATATCTTTTAAAAAATGTTAATTTTAATTTTTTTATTATCATTATAAAATTTTATATTGGAACCAATTTTTTAAAAAAAAAAAAAACAAAACTAAACTATAACCCAATTAATATTAATGAAATTCACCATTCTGGCACCAAAAATACCATAAAATGACCATAATCTTAATTTCCTTTGCAAAAAAAATAAACTACCAAAAACAAAAAACAACAAAGTTACAAAAAAAAAAAAGTTTTTCTAAACTAATTCTAACAAATCAAAAAAAAACTTGATCAATTAAAATGTAAATTTTCTCAAAAAAAATAAAATCAAAAAAATCAAAAATAAAAAAAAACTCAAAACAGAACATAAAAATGTAATAAAAATTATTTTGACTAACTAACATCAAATTTTTATTAATAAATATATATATATATATAATATGTATATATATACTAATATATTCAAAATATATAAAATATCTAAAGATTTATACACAAGTATTTTATATTCAAAAATAAAAAAAAATTTAAAAAAAAAAAACAAACGTAAAGAAAAAATTCAAATAAAATAAATTTTCACATTTTTCACTTTTACCACAAAAACTCAATCTAAAAATTATTTTGATTTTTAAATGTTCTTTTTTTTTTGTTCTTCTTTTTTTTTATCTTTTTTAAATCACAAAATATGAATTTAAGTGAGTCAAAAACCAACAAAACCAACCAACACACCATACTATATATATATGTATATGTATATATATATTACCATTCACATTCAATCAATTACTTGAAATATTTTTTACCAACTTTAAATATTTTTATACACTTCCTTTATATATATATATATATATATATATATATATATATATATATACACATCCTTCTTTTTCATCACTGTTCTGTGTGTTATTTAAAAAAGTAAAATGTGATAAAAGAAAATGAAAGATGAAAGATGAAAAAAAAAAAAAATTGGTAGTTTTTCTAAAAAAAAAATAAAACAAAAATTTATTTTACAAATTGATGAATAAACAAATAAAATAATCACAGTTCAAAATAAAATCGTAAGAAATAAAAAAGTTAAAAAAAAACTGAAAAAGTATCTAAAGATACATAGAGATTTTTCTCAAAAAAAAAATAATAGATAGATATTAATATTTCATTTTGCATCTCTTTCTATCTTTCTATCTTTTATGCAATTTTTTTATTATCTATGGATATTTTGTATATATGTATATTCATATATTTTATTTTATATATATGTATATTCATATATTTTATTTTATATATATATATAATATGTATTTATATTTTTGATTTTTATTGGTTATTCCACCAAGTATAGTGGCGTTGAATTTAATGGTTTGGTCATAAATTCCATCAATACGAAATTTTAGCGCATCAACATGAATTTTATGAAAGAAAAAAATAACACAAATATATTTAAATGGAAAATGAAATATATAATTGTATATTATATACTTATATATACAAAAACATGTATAAAGATTTGTACAAAGTATCTGTCAAGGAATAGTAGTTTAAAAAGTATGATTAAGAGCATTGTTAGATTTTCAGAGATTTATTTAAATAAAATAATTCTAATAGAAATATTGAGAATATAAAAAATCTAGAGTTGAATTCCAAAAAAAATCTGGATTTAAAATTTTCTTGAAACTTAATATTTTTGCAAAAATAATTGCTTGAATTATCAAAAGTAGTTCTGAATTAAGTTTTTGAAACCATGACTTAACAATTAATTAGAGCATCCCTGTAACTCGAAATCTTGTTTAAACAAATTGATTAAAAAAATATACATATTCTTGAAAAACTTATAATTCCAACTAAAAATTCCAACTTAAAGTGTAAACTCCAATTTTGTGACAACTACAACAACTTTTCTAATTATTTTTAAACCTATGTTTTTCAATAAAAAAATATTTTAAAACAGTGTATACGATAGTCCCCATTTCCATATTTTTGTAATTTATTGAAACCATGATTTTACAATAAACCTAAAAATTCAGTCTTATTCTGGAGATTATTTTCCTTTAAGGAATATAAAACAATCCTTAAGTCTATTTAAATAGTTTCAAGTTTTTTTAATTGTTATATTCACTAAGCCGTTGATTACTCGACTGTAGCTAGTGTACAAAATTATGTACACACAATAGTTAGTTTGGTGCGACATCTATTATCTTACACAAGAATTATTATGTATGCTTATAATTTTTTATTAAATCTTATTTTATAATACGACATAATTGTACAACTTAAGGATATTTATTTTTATTAGATATGATTTGATAGGGATTTGAACCCCGTGATCTTCTACCTGAAAGATCTTAACCACTATGAGATGGGTCAGATATTATGAAGTTTGCATTCCCTTTTTAATATTTTATTTTTTAAAATTCTTTTGCAAGATTATGAATTTAAAATTTTAGATCCCTCAAAAAAAAAAAACCAAAAATGGTTACTAATGAACTATGCTAATGAATCAATTAGCATACAATCTTAAAGATAATTTTATTCTATTCTAAATTCAAATTATTTTCTATTTCATACTTTGCATATTCAAAGACTTTATGTTTTTAAGAGTTTATATTTTCTAAAAGTGTATTGGTAAAGTCTTTCATATCTGTTCATCTTCATTTATTTCGGGACACCCTGTTTTGTTTAAAATTTTTTATTTTAAATCGTGACCTTTATATTTATAATTTATAATATTTATGTACATATACATACTATATATATATAACAAGTATAATATTATGGAGAGCAAGTATCATTTAAAAATAGCACAAACATAAAAACTGGGACATAATTTTTTATTTTCATTTTATTTTAAACTTTTTTGTTTTTTTGAAGGATTCGATTATTTCTGTGTTAGGACAACAAACTTTTTGCGAAATAGAAGTTTGTTATTTTTTTGCAATCGTTTCAAATTTTTGATCTGCTGTTTTTATATTTTAAACTTTTATTTTCAAAGCGTTTAATTTTTTTAATAAAGTGACAATTGATTTTTATTCACTTGGAAATTATTTGAAAGCGAAGAGCTTTCAAGAATGTCTTCTTAAATAAATTATGAAATTTAAATTTATCATCTTAAGTTTCTGTTCTTAGGGATCTTAATTTTTCAATTCCTTATCTTGTCCTTACTACAAGATCAATGCAGTGGATTTAATAGTTTGATGAAACTGTTTTATTATGGAACGTACTAGAATATCGAAATAAGGGTACTTATAAGTCAAATCGTAAACTTTGTTTAAATAGGTTAATAATTTAGAATAATCGAATTTCTAATAATATTACTTCAAAGGAATGTCACTTAAATTTAAATTTTATTGAAATATTTTATTTTGTACTTATTTAATATTAATAATATTCTGGGTCAATCTCAAAGAGAAGGGCATTGTTTCTAAAATATAAAAGAATTACGCCAAAGGTCATGCTCACATTATATTCAAACTAAATTAATTTCCGTTGAAAATAAAAATGGCAAACCTTTAAGGAAGATGTTTATTTGTTTTTAATTTTTTTATTTTAAATTAAATTTTAAATGTAATTTTTTTCTTATAAACAAATTTAATGAATAATATACCGCAAATAAATTTTATTTAAAGCGGAAATAAGGATCAGAAGATATATTCTTTTAAATTTCCTTTGTTTTTAAAATAACTCTTTGTGTCCTTATTTTTTTGGAAATCCTTTCGTTTCGTTTCTTTTATTTAAAATTTTGAAATTAATTTTCTGGACCTCAAAATGGCTTCCTTTCAAAAATAACAAAGTATTTAAAAATACACAGTCAGTTGGCTTGTATTATTCATGTTTAAATTGATAACTTTTTAGCACACAACTTATCTGAATTGGATCCTATGGTATCATTAATCCAAGTGCGTTTTATCTATTAAAATTTCTATTAATAATGACAATTCCATGTTAGTACTTTAAGTTAGTATTTAATTTGAAGTTGTACTATTGGTTAAGGAACCATCCAAAAACATTTCAGATTTCACAATTTATATTACGATTTAAAGAAACCTATTAAAATTTTTAAAATAATGAATTTGATTTATAATTTGAATACTATAGTATTTCCTCGGAACAGGGATTTCAAGTGTAGTAAAGTCGCAGATATATTAACCTTAAATCACTTTTGATTCATTTCAAATTAGGTTTATATTAGATTTTTTTTAAACTAAAACTTTAATTATCTCATTTTAAATTTTAAATATTAATTGATAGAGTCACTACCCGTAATTTTTTAATAATTAATTAATGAATTTTCTCTAATTAATTTTGTACCAATATAAATTAATTAAATTTCGACGAAAAAATAATTGAATATTGAAAAATATTACAAACCTAAAACCTAACAAAACCTAAAAATCAATTTAATAATTAAACTAAGTAAAAAATATATATAATTATAAATACCATCATCTATTTAATTAAATTAAAAATGTTTAAATTTTCAAAAAAAAAAAATAAAAAATTCATAAAAAATGTAATTATTAATTATATTAAAGCTTAAAAATATATCTGTACACATTTAGGACTTTAAATCAATAGTGTCATAACTAAAAAAAATTTAATTTACAAAATGCATTTAACAAATAAAATCATTTTAAACCAAAGACTATAATGTTTAAGTCCTAATTCAAAACTAAAGCTATATCTTAGGTATTCTGAAAACAATTTAAATATCAATGCAACTTTAATGTTATTTTGAAGTTTTCTATTGAATTATCCAAAAATAAATTTTTTTGAGTTATGACCTTTTTGCTTTAATTTAAAGTTATTATTAAAAATTTTTATTTTATATAAAATCTTTTTATAATTTATAATAATATTAAGTTATGTACATACATATAGAGTTCATATACATTAATTGCAAAAAAAAATTTAATAAATATATTTATATTATATAAATTGTAATATTATGTCAGTAGTTGTATATAATATATTTCAAAAACAAAGTAAATAAATAAATACTTTAAAATAAATTAAAAAATAAACTAAACATTAATTAATTATTTTAAGGGGAAAAAAATTAAAATCTTTTTAAAAATTACATTAAATTTATATAAAAAAAAAAAAAAAAAGTAAAAATTAAAAATTTATAAAAGAAAAACAAATATATTCATATTATATAAATTATATATATTTTCACACTCCTATAGATATGTTAAAATAATTTAATTATTTAAATAGAAAACTAAAATCAAAAAATTGAAGATAAAATGAACACAAATACATTATAATATTATATAAAACAAATTTAATTAACTGAAAGCCTTGATATTATATCCCTGATTCTATTACAATTTTAATACATATGTAAATATTACAAAAAATAAAAATATATTATTTATATTAATTTTTTTTTTTTTTTTATATTATTTTAATATTAAATTTAAAAATAAAATTAAAAATCTTTTTAAAGCTTAGAGTTCGGTTTAAGAATATCAAAATAAAACGTTTAATACATGACATAAAAATTAAGTATTAAAATTTTTTATTCCTGGCCTGGAATTTATTTTGGATATGATTTTCTTTATGAATTTTGGCTCACACTAAAAATAACTTTTTAACGAGTTCAACACAAATAGAATAAACAATTTTAAATATTTGGTATTAATTTTATAGATATCATATTTGGAATTTCTAATATGTGTTTTTGCAATTCTAAAACTCTCATAACTCGGAAAAGAATAGGCCATGCAAAGCCTTTTTTATCACCTGCAAATTATACATTAAATACTCAAGTTTGAGTTGTTTCGAACTATTAAAATTTATTAGTTTTAATTTATAATAGATTGGAAAAGTATTTAGTTAACATCAGAATGTTGGCTTTATTTTTTAAATTGTTGTTTAAAGTCTAAATATCTAGTGTCAAAAATCGGAAATGTTTCGGAGTTAAATTTAAAAGCAAAATTCAAGTAATAGAATATATTTCAATAAATTTTATTTTATTTCATTATTATTAATCATTTTTCAAAGCAGTTTCTTCTGACACTGACGTTTTTTTTTCAGAATTCTTACCATTTATTTTAAAGAAGTTGCTAGAGTTTAAACGATTTTTATCGGGAGTCACTGTACATAAAGCTTAGAAAATAATGAAAAACTTAAATTTGAAATCAAAAAATTTTTAAACGGAATAAACCCAAAAATTAAAAAAAAAACCAAGAAAAAGAATTATTTATTAAAAAATAAAAAAAATTAATTTAGTGAAATTTATATATATAAATTTATACATAATAAAATAAATTTTAATTAATGAAAATATATAAAAATTTTTTTTTTATTTGTTAGTTTTTTGCATTATAAAAAATTTAAAAATAAATAAGAAAATTTATATAAATATTACATGTATATATATAATAAATAATATAATATCTTTATATAGTTATTATAGCTACTAATGATAAATGTACATTTACATGGTTACATATTATATTTATATATTATATAGATGTTTATATTTAAAATAAAAAAATATGCATATAAATTGAAAAAAAAAAACTTATAAAATTTAAATATGTTCATAATTAATATTATATATATACATTATATTAATTATAATTCTTAAATAAGTAAATAAACAAAATTTAAATTAATTAATTTAATTAAAAAAAGGAAAAATATATATATACATATATAATATACAATAAATATATATATATATATATATATTAATTAATTAAATTAAATAAAATATAAGTTAATAAAATAAGATAACTAAGAAATGATGAGATAAATATTAGGAATTTAAAAATTTAAAAATTTAAAAAAAAATATATATATTATATATAAATATAAAAATATAAGTATATATAAAAATATTTATATAGATAAAATGGTAGCCATTATTATAGAAAAAGAAAAAAAAATGAACCGATGATATTTTATAAATTATAAAAATAAATTATATAAATGTATTAATTAAATTATGAAAAGAGTATTATTAGTTTATTGTAAATTCTTTTTTTTTTGCTGGTATAAAAAAAAAACGAAATTAAAAAATTAAAAAAAAAAAAAATTAAAATTAATTATTTAAAAAAAAATAAATAAAATATGTATTTGCAAAATCAACAAATAAAATTAAAAAAAAAAAAACTTATAAAATTAAATAAATAAAAAGAAGCAAAATTAATAACAAGACATTCTATATTGTGAAAAAATTATAAACTGAAAAAAAAATAAAGCAAATGTGAAATAAAATTATATAAAAAAAAAAAAATTTAAATTGTTTTTATTTATGACACACGGCAAACCAAATCTTTTTATTTAAAGTTTGTTAGTGTAAATCTGAATCTTTGATGGAAAACTATCATATATTAAAGGCCAGACTCCTACATTGTAATTCAAGTTAAAAATTTGACGTGAGTTTTTAGAGCCAGACACGTGACGTCATGATTTAAATGAAAGGAGGGTTATGAATTGTTTAACAGTATGTATACTGAGTTTGGTTTTGGAAATATATATACTGTTAATCACCAGCTACAGTTCCTATTACTGATTTATAAATATGGGACATTTTTTGGTTTTTCAGTCCTAAACAATGATTCAATTAAGCAAACTTGTTGTTGTTCTCAAGGATCTAACTCCACTTCCCCGTTTCTAAATAAATTAGGAAAGGAAATAAATTGTGACTTCCTAAATTTGAAATTTTTCTTAGAATTTTAGTGTCGAAGCAAAAATTGTTAAAACCAAGAGAAAATTTTTTTAATTTTAAGGAACCTATTTAAATTTAAGGAAAACCTCTAACACATGTTAAAATATAATCTGTTGAAGCTTTAAATTTAGAATATTACTAAAAATAAGTTTGGATGGGTGTTAATGTTACAGGTGCTTAAAAATAATAAAATTTGCATTTTCGAATAATTTCAGCTCGTAATAAGTGTCATGACACAACATTTTTCTTAACAAAGTTTACAACTACCTAAAGCCATTCAGAAGAAATGAGGTGCTTAAGTTTTTAAAAAAAATTCAGTTTCGAATAACGGCTATTTTTAGTATCTAATGGCAACTCTATACATTTAAGCGATTAATTTTTATAAAGCTTATGGGAGCAGCTGTCTTCTAGTGTTTTTAGATTGAAAACATACCTTATAAACCTATTGTTATAACGACTTAAATATTGAGATTTTCGAAATTTGGAGAGGGGGCTGTAGGTTTGTCATCCTTCGAAATTAAAAAAAACCTTTGACGTGTGTTGAAACATAGTGTTAGAGCTTTGAATTTGATATATTACAAAAAATAAATATAACGCTTGTATATTCCATTAACATTAGTATAAATAGTCTCTTAAAAGTACAATTTAAGAGGATTAATTTAAGGATCAAACCAATTAAAAAACCAAAATTTTTGTATAAGAGCTTAAATGATAACATGATGTATGAGTTTCTCGGTATGAAAAACATTTTTAAAAAAATGTAAAATAACTCGGATTAATACTATTTAACGAACTGTTAAAACATACAAAGACTTGGTTTTTCACAAAATAAATAATAATACAAATTTAGATAAAAATTTACTTCCACAAACACACCCCTTCATATTACATGAAATATATTGTAATATCTTTCATAATATTTTAGGCAAAATTGTTTTGTTTTTAATAATAACTTTTAAGATTAAAGAACAATTCGTTTTTTATTCGCCGCAACCAAAAAAACAATATGTAGACTGCTATTATGGATCCTGATAACAAAATTCCTATTCTTTGTCATATTATTTTTAATACAACAACAATTATTATCATTGTTTTTAATTTTAACCACAAATGACATATCTTTGTTTTGTCATACGTACACGACATATATATATATACATATATACATATTTTATACATATATAGATTATCCTAAAAAACCAGATAAATTCAACAGGATTTTATGTGAGAAATGTCTAGTCTTTGATAAAAGTCAAAAATATTAACATTACATCATCAAAATCCATCAACATATACACAAACGTATATGGTATGTATATAATGACTGTTATTTTGGTGGAAATTTATAAAAAAAAAATATTGGAAGGAATATTAAAATTTTTAATACAAGTCAACCAAAATAAAAAAAAAAAAAAATAAAAAATTTAAAAAAGAGTTAGAAAAATGATCTACTATCTTTTTCAATTTAACGACAACTAAAAAACATAAAAGTAAACATATTTTTCCCTCTCTATTTCCCTCACCCCTCCCATCCTTTCCCGAAAACAATTAATCACTTGACAAAAAACCTTCACACATGTTTATGTTGTATTTAAAACAAAAAATTCTTCAAACATAACAACTTTACTACAAGGGTTTAAACTTGAATATACAGTAATATATATTTAATATGTATAAATGTATATATATAATACATGTATATATATATTTTGCAGATAGTATAGATATATACAGAAATATGATAGTAAATATTATATAAATTATTTGGAAAAAATGGAGCGACATATGGTTTACAAAGTGGAAATGTTAAAAAAAAAATTTAATAAAAGGATAAAAGGATTCTATTCAACTTTAAGAATTCATGCTTGAAGGAATAATGATTTAAAATATATTATAAATTTAATATTTTTTAATGTAATAATTTCTATAAAACAATTTAAAATAATAATATTTATGTATATTTATATATATATATATTTTATCAGAACAAAGTACAATAAAGCTTATACCAAAGTTCGTACATCAAGTCTTTTATAAGGAATCGATTAATTTTGACCTTTTTTTTTAATATTAGCTTTAAAATTGAAAATCTTCTGGAAAATTTTAACACTTAACAGTTTTCATCGAATATTTAAAAATATGTCTAAGATATAAGAACTAGATCTAGGGAGAATCTTAAACCGGGTCCAATAAAATTATACAGAAAATTAGAAGGATAATATTAAAAAGGATATTAGAAGAATCTAAAGAAGGAACTAGGAATAATCGTATTAAATATGGATTCAGAAACTAAAACCGAAATCAAGATCTAGAAAAAATTTTATAAAAAATCCAGATTGAATTTTAAATATGATCCAGATTGAATTGTAAACAGGATCGGGATTGAATCTTTAATAGGGTCCGAAGAGAATCTTAAACAAGATCCGAAGAGAAATTTAAACAGAATCTAAAGAAATTTCAAACGGGATCCATAGAGAATCTTGAAGAGAATCTGAGGAGAATCTTCAATAGGATCAGAGAAGAATGTAAAATATGAACCAGGGAGAATCTTAATGAATATGGATTCAGGATATAAAACTGAAATCCGAGTATGAAGTCAAATAATATAAAATCGCAATCCAATCTCTGATCCCAAATAAGGGTATGTAAGTTACAATCTTAAAGACTGTGGTTAGAGTATTGTTAAAGTTAAAAAACTGTAAGCAAATAAAAATGCGATCATAAATTTTATGAGAAAGCCAATAAATGCAATCTGTTCAAATGGCAAAGCATTTAATAGGACTAGTGAAATCTTAATCTGATTTTCGATTGGAATACATATCGAAACCTTACTACATAATTAATGTTTGAAATATTTTCCAATGTTATGAACGTATGCGATGTAAAATGTTAAAAAATTTCATTAAACATTCCTTTTATTAAAAGAATGCATTAAAACAAAAACATAAGTAGAAAACTTTCATAGAGGAAAAAAAAGGGATAACAAGTAAGACATGATTTTTTATAATTAATTCAGAGAAAGGATAAGATATGAAAAAAAATTTTTGCCACATTTAACTTTTCAATTAATGAACAGTGACTTTAGCATTTTCTTGTCTGTCTCTTTTCAGTGATTCTAGAAATGCTTACGATATTAAGATATTCCTGTACGATATTTAAATTTCCTTGTAACACATTTTTAAATTCATATCACCCGTAGCCTATGCCACTTATTATATATAAGTGAGTATTTTTTAATAATCCCATTTCACATAGAAGGCCAGTGACAGTGACTAAGTCTAACATATTTTTTTGTAACTAATAGCTTCAGTACAGTATTCGGAAGAAATAATCAATCATTTCGAGAGCAACAATCTGAAGATTAATTAAACAACCACCTTCATAATATGATATAAAACCAACAACATTCCAACTGTGAGAGCTTCGACGAGTTTTGAATGATTTTAGAAACTTAAAACGAAATGAAAAAAAATTAATATGTGAACAAGTTGTTACTAATAATATAACAGAATTTTATTTACCGTTCATTTGTTATTATTTTCTTTTATACTATGTATGTAATTTATTTTTTTGTGCAATGTGTTTACTTTTTTTTATTCTTTATTATTACTTGTACTTGAGATAATCATCGCGAATCCTGTAACACTATACTTTTGTTTGAACAAATTAAAACAAAAAAATAAAAAAATAAAAAAACCAAAACAACAAAAACAACAAAAAAAATATTAAATAAATATTATAAAAACCTAACAAATTGTTTGCTCCTAACGGTGCCACTGTTTATAAGCTTCCTCCCCCACAAAATAATCTTATATTCTTCAAGAATTAATCTTATAATAAGTAAAAAAAAAATAAAGATAGAAAAAAAAAAAAAAATAACAGTTTTTTGTAAAAATAATCGTCATGGAAAAAAAATTTTAACAACTTTTTAACATACAACCGTTTCCAAAACGAATCCAAATGTCATACAAAATATGTCACATGATTCGTTGAAAAATCTTAAAACTTAAAAAAAGAGCACTGATTTCAGAGGTTTAATGTCATATGCCTTGTTAAAATCGAAGAGAAGAACTCTGCAAAAAATTAAAAAACTCATTAATTAAATTAGATTATTAACTAATGGTAAGTGGAACTAATGGAACTGTAAGTGGAATTTACTAAGATCAAGTTTTTTTTATTTCCATTACCATTTTTCTTACCTGATTAAGTATCTATAGTACAAACAAGCATTTTAGCTTTGAAATTGAATAATTCGTTAATAAAACGGAAGGTAAAGATTATATAAATTATGATTTGAAATTTAAAGAAAAATCCATTTAGAATCCACTATCGTATATCAAGAGCCAAAGCTACATTATTAGTTAACTTATTAGAATGATATTCAGAATTAATTTAAGTAAAAGAGATGGGCATTTCTTCAAAGGAAAGAAGTTGCGGGATTTTGGTCTGGAATAAGGCTCGGATATCGGACAACAAGCAGTCGGATTCCGTTACGACTAATATCCCGTTTCATTCCAAAACTCTTCTAAAACCAAATTTAAACTGAATATTTAAGAAAAAAACGTTTAAAATATAAGGTTTGACAATCGATAAAACAAAAACTTTCTTATCACACTGTAGTTGGTCCCAGGAGTGTTAATAAATTAATAAATAAAAATGCACAAAAATTTTTTTCCGCAACTGTATGAAAAAAAACAGAAACTATACGTATACTTTCATATTATAACAGAATATATTTAAATATTAAAATTTGTAGTCATGAAACCTTTACTAATGAATACATTTTAATGTTTCCTGTATCAAAGATAAATACCTTTATGTATCTAAGGTAAATCAAAAGGAAAAAAAAAAAACAAAAACTGTATAATAACGGTAAAAAAAAAAAAAAACTTTTCTTTTAATTAACAATCTGTCATTTGACATGCATGTAAATGATTTAAGGATAATAGAATCCTGAAAGTTAAAGTAAAAGAAAATTTATAATATTATATGTTTTTTTTTTCTTATATGCTTTATTTTGTTAATTTAAAGAAGAAATTAAAAGATAAAAGGCTGTATGCTAAAATTAGCAAAGTCATATATAGAATATAATTCTTCTTTTACATAATAATTTATTTATTTATGTATTTAATAGTGTCAGATTCAATAAATAACTAAGAATAAAAAATTTATAATAGATTTTTATAAAAAGTTCTGAACTCTATATAATATAGCTTCTCTTTATTAGTTCCATTTTAGATTTATCATTTAATTATTTGGGGCCTCGGTGGATTAGTGGATAAATATTTGGCTTACTAATTGAGGAGGTGTGGATTAGATTCCCGTACGGGTTATGAATTTTTAATTGAAAAATAATTTTCCTTTACAAATCCCCATGGTAACCAAATATACACGAGTATAGGAAAATATAAAATATATGATGTTATAAAATAAATAATATTACAATTAAAATTTATAGATAGATTAAATTTATATATAATCTGCCACGCCTGAAAAGGATAGGCATACTTCACTCCCTTATCACATTGTACGAAGTAAGGAACTGTTTATAAATAAATAATTTAATTAATTTGTAAAATCCAATAGTTAGAAGTAGTTTCATCCTTTATTAAATCTGTAAAAACTTCAAAGTGGTACCAGACTGTTAATTTAACACAAACAACTTGTAAAAATTTCTTCAATTCACCAAAACTTTTTATATAAAAATTTACAGAAATGATCTGTGAGTTAAGAGTACACTTGTAAAAATATGCCACAAAGAAAAGAGATTAAGTACAATACAACGAGAACTTAATCAGATTAAAGACGAAGGACGAAACAACATCCAACTTTTGATTTTAATAAATTCAAAATGATGCAGAAGAAATTAGTTAATAAAAGCCTAAAAAGGAGATTAATACTCATTATTTATCAAGTTAGGAAGACATTTTGTTAATTATTGAAGATCCGACGCAAAAACCTTAGAGTTCCACAAATTTCATATTACTATTTTAAAATTTTTGAGGTCTGTTTGTCTACAGTATGCTTGTTTATTTTAATGAGTTCACTATAATATATGAGCCAATGTATCCTACCGTTCGACATTGAACTTAACTATTCATTTATACTCAAAATTAAAGGAATGTGAAGTATTATTGATAATTTTAATTTTTCAAAATATTTTCAAATTTTTTAATTATTTTTAAAAAGAAATTTAACAGTTCTGAAAATATTTTCATATGAATATATTTTTCTATAAATACTTTGAACTCCTTGTTGTATATTTTTCTATAGAGTGATGATATTTTTCACAAAAAATTTATTTAAATAATGACAAACCCTAAGGGGTTGTTGTTAATATTGTCGGATTGTAAACATAAAAAATAATGAAAGGAAATGAAGGGAATAAAACGTTTTTAAGAGTTGACGGACAAAGGTGCATTTAACAAAATGCCATAAATTTTTGTTTATACCGGGTGGCGCAAACCGACCGATATGGTTTGAATGTTTAATAACTTTTTAAATTTATTTGAATTTTTTATTTTTATTTCTAAAATTTGTGAAGAAAACTTGGGGAATTGGAAATGGAACAGTACACAACAGTACAGCAATCAAAAATTACGAAAAGTTATGGAAAATGTAATGGAAAGAGCACGAATGTGCAAAGCCGAAAATGGTCACCATTTGCGGGATATAATTTTTCTAATTAAGCTGAAAATATTCCCCATTAATATACTGTATAACAAAAAAATAATAATAATAATTTACCATTAAATAAAAAAGTTATTAAACATTCAATCCATATCGGTCGTTTTGTGCCACCCTGTTGCTTCCATGTAAATGAGTGCAGTAAAAAACTGTAATCGGATTAAATTACACTAATCGGACTACATTTTGTCTACGATGTAGTTAAGACGCTGTGTCTACTACATATTGTTAAGGTTCGACAATCAATAGAGGAACATTCACGGATTAATATTTTTAATAACTATATATTTAAGAAACACACTTTATTATTCGTAAGTTCCCTTCCTAATCTAAAACTATTCCAAAATTCGTGGGATTCAATTCCCTAGACAGAAGGTAATTTCATCCTTGTCTTCAAACCTATCCGTAAAGAACTAAAGCTCCTTACCTAAAGCTCGTAGCCTGTATTAAAATAATTGGTTTTAGTTAGTTAAAATCCCACACTACACAAATTTACTCCGTGCAGACATTTGTAATTTTCCACCGCCCCTCGCTATAAAGTCCCAATTGATTGACAAAGGACTTACACAATATAGTAGCAACATTTTTTTAAATAACGAACATTTATTTCAATTTTCATTAACATTATAAGTAAATATATTTGATATATGACTCAACTGATGAAATTGTTAGTAAGAAAAGCACCTTGGTAATTATTTCCTTACATATTGTACTTTGTATTTTATATTTTGTTGTTAATGTTGTTTTCTTATTACAATTTTTCAACATTCATTACAAGTCTCTCCATTTTCAATTTTTTTTTTCTTTTCTCTTGTTTATTTACAATTGTAACAAAGGATCAAGTGACTGGTATATAATAGTTGACTTCCTTTATACGGGGGCAATTAAAATATGATTAAAAGTTTATACTCAGATGTCTGCTTGTATTTTTATTTTTATTTTTATTTTAAATACATGGCAATTCCATTTTCAGTCATAATTTAATTTTTAATTATTAAAGTAAAACTAATGAATTGGCAAGTTGAAATTTCGTTTATAATTAAAGAGGATAGGAATGGATTAATATAAAATTGATGTATATTTGCTTTGTATTTTTGTAAGTATTTTTCTATAATAATTTTATAATAAGTTGTTTTATGAATTAATCCGCCGTAATGGGTTAAACTCTGTTAAACAACTTCATAATTTTAAAGACGGTCTAGTATGTTTAAGATACCTTATTCTAATCAAATTTTAAGTACAAGTAAGTACAACAGTGTATTAATATTAATTAAGAGTATGCCCATAATTCTTACATCGCCGGGAAAGTTTAAAAGCCGAGTTAAAGTTTATATTAAGCGCCATGATATCACAAACGAAATCGAATTCTAGACGAATTTTTATATATAGTTTTAGAAATTGGTATTTAGTGCTTTTGAAAACTAGATAAGATAAGAGTAAAAAATCTGAATACCCTGAGGTATTGTCCTACCATCTGACAATTGGATAAATACGATTTGTAGTCATTCTTCGGACATAATATGGATTGCTATTTGAACAAGAGTCCTACGTCATCGTAATCAACAAATCGTAAAAATTATATTTGTTCCTACATCTTCTGGGCTAAAATTGGAAGTACCCTTTCACGAAATCCTTAGTCATAGGACCCATGCTCAAAAATGTGAGTCAAAAATGAAAAATATTTCCGACAGAACATCAACAATATCATTCAATAAAACTACCGAAGATGGTGAAAACAAACATGAGGGCACGGACAGCCCGTGATTGAAGATTTTGAGGCGGTAGAACGATGGCGCAATTAGAACTTGTATAAGTACTGAGCTTTAATACGAAGAAAAGGACTACATGCAACTCAACTTTCCACTAATTGTAATAAAAAACCAGTACATTTCTTTTAAAATTGCACAATTAAAAAAAATACGGAAGGTTAAAATACCCCATATCGTCGTATTAACCCATGTTACTCATATACAATTAAATGTATATCAGGTTAACACTGGTTAATAAAATTTTGTTAGTACCTTTTTTCTCATTATTATTTTATATTATTGTTTTTGTTTTTTTTTTTTTTTTTTGGTAAAATATAATAAATAGTATAGTAAGGACATCATGTGAACAATACAAAAACAAAAAAAAAAAAAAATTGAAGTATTCATGCCCTTTCATTACTTAAAAAACAAAAAAACAAAAACAGAATACAAAATGGGATCAAAAAACTTTGAATATGTATTTAACAAAGAGTATAAGAATATAAGAAAAAAAAAAAAACAGCGCGCTTTAAAATAAAAGTAAATAAATAAAATAAAAAAAAAAATAAAATTAAAAAAAAAACAAAAAGGTTGAAAATAGCAGTGAAACGAATTTCCTCCGGACATTAATAGCAATTGTGTATAAATATTCTTTAAGAGAAAAAGAAAAAAAAAAAAAAACTCCCTGTTGTGTTAATTGCTTCCTTTCAAGGAATTGTATTTTCTCTAATATTGGCAAAGTTTTTTTTTTTTCTCTCATTTTCGTTTTGTTGTTGTTGTTCATTTCTTCTCCACCCTCTCTTTACTTTTTTCTTGTCTTACTTAGATTTCTCTTTTGTTTTTTTGAAATTTTTTTAATGTATTTTATTTTACATGATTTTCTTGGGTATATGCAATAAGGCCAAGTGAAATATAACCAAATTGCACTTTTTTGGATTTATTTCAATACCCACATTTGAAATAAAACCAAAATCATATTTTTTTTATTTTCGGCTTTATTTCATTTATAAAAATTTTTGAAAAAGAAATGAAGCCAAAATTATAAAGAAATAAAGCCAAAAATATTTTAAACATATGATAAATCAATATTAGTATTGCTGCTTTTTCCAAAATGTTTATATATACATATATTGATTATATTTATGTGAATAAACCAGATTCTGAAACAGGAGGGATTTTATAGTACATAAATTGTTTTGGAAAAAAGGAATACCTTGATTATGAATTCAACACCAAAATCTCTCTTAATTCAGAACTCCAAATGCCACATATATGAATATTCTGGGAAATCGGCAATCCTGATTTTGAATCCATGTCTACAAAAATATATATAAATATTCTGTAAAAAGAAAATACCCTGATTTTGAATCCAACTCTAAAATTCATCCTAATTCAGAATCTCAAATAAATATTTTGGAAAAAAGCGTACAACCCTGATTTTGAATAAAAGAAAAAAAGCAATTTGAAATAAAATCAAATTGGCTTTATTTCAATTTTTCATATTGAAATAACACCAAAATTTAAAAAATTCGATTTTTTGGCTTTATTTCAAATGTTTGTTTCATATGGCCTTATTACATGTACGTATTTTCTTCATCATATTATTGTGTGTATTATAACAGTACAGTATAAATATTTTATAATCGTATTCCCTCGAGTACTACTCGAGTACATTTTTATATGTATCAGCTACTATTTTATGTAATCATAAACGTAGACGTCATCATCTTCATCATTTTGTTGAAGTATCAAAGAATGCATTGTTTCTTTAAATATTGTATATATATGTACTTACATAATAAATAATTGTAGATATATATATATATATATATATATATATATATACCTAAAAATCTACATAATATAAAAAAAATGATTAGTATAAATGAAAATAAAATAAAGAATCGTTTTTTTTGCAAGGTACTTACCTTGACAATTTGTATATATATATATATATATATACAAATATTTTTCACCATAAATACTTACCTCAGTATGATGGTGTTTTGTTTTTTTTATTATAAAACAATGTGTTTACTAATAATTTTGTTAAAAAGTTGGATAAAAAGAAAAGAAGTGTTTAGTAGTTGAGTGCGAATCAAATTAGACAATCACAACAAAGTTTACTTCAACGCGATAAAGTAATTTTTTTTTTTTTTTTTTTCTTTTTTGGTTTGCAGAATTCTTTTATAAATTTATTTTAACGTGCTGTTTTTGTTTTCTATTATAATTGCCATCACTTAGAGTTTTTGTTTTTGTTTTTTTATAATTTTTGATTAAAATTCTTATTTCACTTGCGCAAAAATTTCTGGTTTTTTTTGTTTTTCTTTGTAAAATTGCGCAATATTTTTAAAAAATAAAGGAATAATTATTTTATTATCACCTTTTTTAATTATTTAAAAAACGAGGAAGAGTGTAGAGTAGACTGTGTCAACTGTGGGATACCCGCATGACCGTAACATATACATTATATCATCCGCGGTTAATTACTTTTGGCAAAATTTCAAACATTTAGCTTTATTAGTTGTAGAGTAATGCTCATATAAAATAAGAAGTTGTATGACAGCTACTCGAACCCACTGCAGAAGACCAACCAAATTTTGCAAAAACTTTGGCCATAAAACTAAACAACTTTTGGCAAAATTTCAGACACGCTGCTGTAATAGGTACAGAGTAATACTCATAAAAAAAAAAGAAGTTGTATGGCAGCTACTCGAACCCCTAGACCAAAATGGCTGGATTTAAATAGCGATGACGGCTATTGCAAAAAAAAGAATTAGCGAAAATTTCAAGATCCAAGCTCCTTTGGTTTTTGAGTTATCGTGGTGACGGACGGACATACATAGCTAAATCGATTTATTTTTCGATTCTGATCCGATCCATACACTTGAGTCTATATCTACCCCCGCTCCTTCTCTGCGTCACAAACGTAATGGCAAATTTATTATACCCTTTGACTATATAGTCATACGGGTATAAAAATGCAAGGTTTTTTTTTTTCTTAATAAAAAGTTTATTCATAATTTAGAAAGTGGAAAAGAAATAATTCAAGTAAGACGACCTATGAAATAATAGCAAGTTCAATTTTTCAATCGCGGTTTTTTTTAAATTCACATTTCTTGTTACTTCAAAATCGCATTTTTTGTAAAATTTTACAATTTTTGTCGGAACTCTTGCTGTCCAATGTTCCAAAGAAAAATTGGAAAGGGAACTTGAATATTTTAATGGTAGGATTTTAAATTTAAGAAATATCTTAGAAATGCGGCATTAAGTTGAAATTCACAACTCAGAAGGATGCATTTCTTTATTAAAGTATCTTCTTTTAAAAAGGATGGTAGGATCAAAAATTGAAAAAAGATAGGTTTAAAATTCGGCATTACTAAGAGCTTTACTTTCACTAAGAGTCCAAATCAAAGCCATGCCTTTCTTTATTGAAGAATCTTCTTTTAAAAATTATGGTAGGATTGTAATTTACAAGATAGGTTAAAAATTAGGTATTTAGTTAGAGTTCCAAACCTCTTCTTCAAAACGAATGGAAAAGGTGGGAAGATATTTGAAAATTATTACTCTTATAATTTAAGTTTATCTAAATAAATTCCATATACATAATTAATATATCATCTGGTACAAGACCATATTACATTTTAAAACTTCTTAAATTTTACTAGCTACAATCCTGTTTGTTGATTTGCTGATCTTTTTTTTGTTTTTTAATTTGAGGTATTTTTGAATCTGTGAGTTATATTATTCAATTTAAATTATTTGTTTATATTATTATGTTATTCTTATATTCTTTATCATGGACATGGTATTATTATTTATTAAAATCAAAAATCAAATAACAGCTACGCACTCTTACAGGCTCCCAAACCTGGGGCTACTGTTACCATTGGGATCCTTAGTTGCTTTATGAAAATGTTTCTATTACTAAGGGAAATTTTACCTAGTCCTAATTTTTAAATGTAATTGAAACGACTGGCTACTTTTATATTTGAAAGTCTATTAAACCTATCTTTGTAAAGTCATGGGTAAATGTTTAGAAACAATTCTTCTTCTTAAATACGAATTATACAAATACGATTCTTTATATAGTCAATTTTTCTCAGCCCCGCCGGAATCATTTATAATGAAAAGATTTTTTTTTTTATCACAAAATATTTGCTTCAAAATATTTATTGTATCACTTTAATGATAATGCGAGAAGAAATCACTGTGAAGTTTTGAATTGGAATACAATTCTCATCAATGACTAAAGCGCTTATCGCGTAAAAGTATTTTAATATTTTAAAGATTATGAGAAAGCTTCCATCAATATATATGCTCTCTTTTCTAAAAATATTTCAAAAACTCTTAGTTAAGCAATTCCTAATTTCTAGTTTAAAAATTACAACCAAAAAGCTTAACAATTATTCTAATATTTTAGGTATTGTTTAATAAACTTAATTCTCTACGACAGACCTCCAATTTTTAGAATTTGCATTAATTATTTGTACAAATTTCAAAAACAACTAATAAATATACAAAAAACTTATGAATAAATCCAAAATGGTTCAATTTGGCCAATCTGCGAAACCATTTTTTACTTTGACAAAAAATGTATTCACGTCAAATTTCATTAAAATCGGTTGAGATTTTAATGAAGCATTAGAACTTGATATTCCCGAAACTCCTGGAAATTCTTGGCCTCATGATACTAGAAACAATTTATGAAAGCTACTCTTCATACGTAACCATATATAGTTTATGTACCAAATTTAAGCTCATTTAGACGGTTAGAATACGAGATTTCTCATACAAAAACACCGCACTTCGATGCCGTGATTCGACTTCACCTATCTGCTAACTTAAACTTACTTTTAACAAATAGAGCATTTATTTGATTTCATCAAAATCATCCGAAATTTATGTATTCACAGACACACATTCATACACACTCACGAACACACAAAAACAATTTTCGGATTAAAGTGTTTTTGACAAAATGGAACAACTTTTGTTAGGACGGAACAAATCTATTTTGATTTTTTCATCGACGAATTTATAACATTTTCTTCTATAGTATAATACCAAAGTAAAGCTAAAACAATACTTTCAAACTTTATACTTAATACCTTCAAAGTTTATTGAAGATACCAAATTTTTTATCAAAATATTTATAATACCAATATATACCTATAAAAAAAAAACTTATCAGAATTCAATTATGTTAAAATATATTAACTTTAAAATCATATGATTTTTTTCATCCTAATATAAAAATTGAAAATTTTCAATAGTGGAAATTTTCTTAACACCAACTAATTTTTCATTCATTTATTATTTAATTTAATTTCATTAAAAAACAAAAACAACAAATGAAAAACAAAATAATTTAATTTAAAAAATTTGTTTTATAAAATAATTTTGTATGTATGTATATGTAATACATATATGTATATACCCTCTTAATTCATATAGCTTATATTGTATATTCTTTTCAGTACACAATTGCTTCAAACAAACAACCGTCGTTTAACACATATTCAGTACATTTCCTCCTGATATGACAATTTTCTTTTAACTTCTTGTTTTTTTTTTTTTTTTCACCCTAATGTGTTTTTTGTTATACCGTTATACGGTTTCGCCACCACACTAACCAAAAAAATGTAATATAATGTAATGGTGTTTAGTTTTAAAAATTTTTGTTTTTATTTTGTTGTTGTTTTTGTTTTTCAGGGCCGCAATATGACAAAAAACAAAAACAATGTTAATGACATTATTTAGATTTAATAAATACATACCTATTTATATGTACGTATATATCTAAGTAGTAAATATGTACATGCAAGCATTTAATGAGTATACAACAACAAAGTATATTTTTGTATCTTAAAATATAAACTAGGAAATGCTTTTCCGGATTTTGATTTGTAGTTTCTAATTCGTGGTATGTATTTCTCTACTAAAATTTGAGGTTTTTTTGTTTAAAACATGTAAAGAAATTATTTTTTTGCACTAATTAACACAATGCTTATGGGAATTTAAATAGGGGCAGTTCAAAAAAAAAGTGTTTGATTGTATTTTTTTTTTTCTATAGCTTTTTAGAAGCCTTGAATTTGTCTAAAAGTTAAAAATGTTTAAATTATACTAATAAACTTACTTCTTATAATTCTAGTGCCGTCTCATTTTTTTTAGGGTGGAGTTTCATAAAATTTGAACTGATAGATTGAAATATAAAAATACTCTTTAGTTTGTAATAAATCCGATATTTAGCATTTTTACCGAAAATATTTTAAGAGATATTTTTTTAATTTTACAAGTCTTGAAACAAGAGTTGAAATCTGTATCTTGTCTAAAATAATAATGGGATTTCCTCGTTTGATGTACTTTTTAAAGCTGTTACTCCAAATTAAGACTTATCCTCCTCACATTTATATTTAAATGACGTCCGAAGGCATATGCCAGCGTTTTGTTTTTTAACTTTTGTCTAAAGCTAAAACTTAAGCTAAGACATCAAAATATTTTTTTAAAAGCAATATCAACTAGATTTCAAGCCGTTAGATTTTTAAAAAATGGCTTATATTTTATAATAGAAGCAATATATTAGAAGTATAATTTTTATAGAGAGCGTAGAGTTTTTGTTAAGAATTAGGATCATACCCTACCTCAAAAACTCAGGTCTTTACAAGCATCCAATAGACAAAACTAACATAACTTGAATAAAATATTTCTAATGATCTTTTAAACTTTGTGTGGTAATTTTTTTGAATATTGAGTTTTAAAAAAAACAAGAATGAAACGTTCAACCGATGTTGTAGTCGTTAGGACATCGGACTTTTAAATCAAAGGCTTTGGCTTCAAACTCTGGCCAGATCATGTCTAATTAAAAAATTAAATTTATTAATTATATTATAAAAGTACCCGACATTTTAAATTGGAGTTAGAGACTGGAGTTACAGCAAACTGGTCCATTAATGATACCTAAAAGATTAATAAACCTAAAACTTCATGCTCATAATTTTTTGTCTCAAACTGTACAATTTATTTGTTAGCTAAATAACATAAATCTAATGTACCTTATATATTATGCTTATATTAATGGAAAAAATATTTTGGAACATAGTTCTGTTATAGTAAATAACAATATATAATATATTTTATAATATTATATACATATATTCATCTAATTGTGTTCAGCAGTATAATATAAGATTTTTCGCAGTAATTTTTACAGGTTATTTACATACATACATAGGTACATCGTATTATAATTTAACATCTTTTTTTGTGAAAATAAACACGTGAAAATTAAGAAGTCGAGACTAAAATACAGAAAATGAGATATTTTGAAAAAAAAAAAAAATTTATTATAGGTAGAAATATGTTTTTTTTTCTAAGAAATTCATAAGAAATTTGTTTTCATTAGGCACGTAAGTCATATCTAATTAAAAAAGTAAAAAAAAAAGTATCTAAAATATTACCTTACATTTATATATGATATGCCTAAAAAATATTTTGGTTTTATAAAACAAAAGCATTCAATGCTTTATTTGAAAGAAAATTACACAGTAGTGTGTACCTATAGTGTAAAAGCTATATATTTTGTTTATAATATTATTACATATTTTTTTTTATATTATTTTTATTAATTTAATTTTGTTATATATCATTTTTTTTTTGGTTTTGTTTATTTGCCAAAAAATAATATTTAAGAAAATAAGTTCTACTTATATTATATGTCCTACTGTCCCACTGGCAGTCTGTCTATTTACAAAATTATCTCAAATTCAAGTTTTAGACTCTTCAGTAAGCTTGTAGTATTACACTGCTGAAACCAACTCATGATTAAATTTTGCTTGACTCTTAAATCTTTTATAGAAAATTTTACGAAAATCTTCTGTGAGTTATAAAAATCAATTGAAAATTTTCTTCCGTAAATCTAATTTTGTTCAAAATAAAAAAATTTGTTTTACTTTTAACTTATAAAAACTATTTTATTTTTATCTGAAAAATTAGGTTGACGTCAAACATTGTTTGAGTATTTCTATCATAGGATATATTTGTTCAACTAAAATCTGTAAATACTGAGCTTTCATTAAGCGAAATAGTGATTCTCAAATTGTTTTAATTCAAGCATTATATTGGTTACTTTTGCAAAACTTTTATAACCTTACAAAGATTGCAATTCGTTATTCAAATTAACCGCTATATGAAACCAAATTATGGCATGATTTACTACCGGTATTGTCATTAGAAGAGGGGTAAACTGTTAAAGTATTAACACTGTTCAAAAAAAACTTTGAGCCTGTTTTTGATTTTAGACCTGAAAGAATTGCCTAAAAGGAAAATTTTGATTTTATAGCGCATGACATCTTAGCTGCTGCCCAAATTTAAGAAGTTTATTGTCAAAGAGGAAAGGTCATGCAAAAGCTGAGAATTACCAGAGGCGAAGCGTTTGTAAAGGCGTTTCTTCAAACTTAATAAAACACTCTTTAGTCATTTGGGTTATAGCTTACAAATTATAAATTTTTATGTAGTAGAAGGTACTCACGAAAATTTTTCAAATGCATTGCCCATGGATGTATTTAAAAAACTTTGCGCTCTTCAAAAATCTCTAGTTCTGCCAAGTGCCTTGTTTTTATTATTATTACAATCTGTTTATTTTGTTTTTTTTTTGCTTCTTAGTAATATTTTTTAATTTTGTTACACAAAAAATGTTTTTTTTCAGTGCGAATATTAACGCAAAAATATTATCATAATAAATTTATCAAAATAAATTGAACAATCCAGAGAGCAGTGGACCAAAATAGAGATGGAGTAAAATTTTTTTTCTTTTTTGCTTTTGAATTATTTTTGTTTCTAATTTTTTTTTTTTGTATTTTCTGACCATTATGTTACCAAAATATAACTACGTATAATACATTGATATAATTTGCAATGAAATGTAAAGTATCTTACATCATTTATTCAATGTGACAGGAATTAGATGTCATATAATGCAGGTTCAAAATAATGTTGATAAAGGTACATTTCATAACCAAAGAAAAACGCAGGTTTTGATCATGAATTTGCATAAAAGCCAAGGTAATGAAATAAGAAATACGGAATTATAATTATTAATATTATATAAAGTAAAGAAAGTAAATTATTGATATAATTTAAAAAATTTGAATTCATTTTTATATATCACAGACATTTATATAATTTTTTTTAATTTCAGTATAAAGTATTAATTTTTCAGTATAGTTGAAGAAACAGTTGGATAGGAAAGGGCTGTTAGTTAATAAAAATTTCTATAGCTGCAGGTGGTGGTTTACCAGCTAAAGGTTTCAGGTGTCTAATGAAGGTCTAATGTTTAATTTTTAAATGCATCTAAAAACTGTGACCAATCTACAGTACAAAATTTTATTCTGATGTATAAATGACAATTACATTATTTATATTAATATTATTTTTAGGTGGCAGAGTGGTTATGATTGTCGACCTTTCATTCGATAGGCTGGGTTCGATTTCTAATAAAAGTAAAAAACTTTTATCTGGTTTTCGACCCGTCTCGAACTAACATTCGTCATTATTTTCAAATTATTGGAATTAAAAAATACATTAATATAGCAATATAAACAAATACATAGTTCAAATCAATAATATAACTCACAGATGCAGAATTACCTTATGATCCAATATAAAATTATTACAATACATAACAAATACAATTATATCAATTGAAAATCTAAAACAATTCTACAATTCAATGTTTTTTATGGCATTCATTTGTATTGGACCTACTTATCTGTTTCCTACTTTAAGAGTTCAAATTTCCTATTTATCAATTATACTTAAAATTTTCAATTCTCTCTGGCATACATATAGTTTTTTTTTTTTTTAAATAATTATTAAATGGCTAAAATTTGTTTGAACGCCTTTCAAAGACAAATTTTAAGTTGAAAAATAGTTTAAGTGAATAATTGGGAAAAATATTTTAAATTATATTTAAAGTTTTCTATGAAATTTTTCTAATATTTTAACGCCTAAAAATGGTTTTTAATAAAATTTTCCCATCATATCCTTTAAATAATATCCTTTGAATAATGTATATATATATATTTTTATACTCACATATATATATAATATGGTTATTGAACCAATATGCAAGTTCGTGAAAAAAATTTATAGGGCATGTAATTTATAATACGACAAAGAATATTTTTAGAAAATGTATCTATAGATTTAAATAATAAAGTGAAAAACGATGAAAATGTATGCATAAATGCATTTCATATGTAACCGAATTTCTTTACAATGAATTTTAAATTACATTCATACATATACCAAAAATTATATTTTGGAATTTATTCCTTATAAATTTTTTATTTGAATAAATTTTCAATTCCAATGTCGAAATTTATTGCAAAAAAATTTTTGAATTATTTTTTATTTTTTTTTTTTTTTTTCTTGGGTTTTATTAATTTTCGATTTTAATATTAGATACTATAAGCCCTGAAAGAGTTTCCATTCAATTTAAAGTGTAGTCCAGATACTGTGAAATAATTTAAGAATTTGAAATTTCGAATATTATTATGAGTTTAAGTATAATTTTATAAGTTATGCGTTTTATAGACTTAAAAATAAAGACAGGAAATGAATTTCAATAAATATTTAATACATTTTACTAATATTTATTTTACAAGCTTCCATATAATTAATGTTTATATGTATGTTGTATGCAAATGTATTTCTTTAAATATTCATAAATTTTATAGTAATATGCAATTCTGTTATTGATTTCCTGTTCAATTCATGAAAGATTGTAAAATTTTCTGGAATTTCAAATAAATATTTTAAAACATACATTGTTAAAATTATGTAACATTGATCCGATTAATCTGAAAACTATAGGAAAATGTTGTTATGCAATAATGTTATTTAGAAATTAAAAGATTAATTTTTGAAGATTATGAAGAAATTAATTTTACATTTTGTTAATTTGAATACTAATACCAAGGTGGGGTGAATTAAGGCCCAGCGAAATAAAGTCATCGATACGTTATTTCCCATTTAAAATGAAATAACGACAGGAGTTTTATTCGGAAGCGTTCCATTATCTCCATATCTCTAGCTTTTTCCAGAATATAAAAAAAAGATTTAATCAATTTAATAAAAACGAGATTTTCTAAAAACGAGATTTTCTAAGAACGAGATTTTCTAAAAACGAGATTTACTAAACCGAGATTTCAGACTCAACCCGTTTTATTCCCCTTTTAAGGTGAACTACTACTTCTATGAGAAATAAATGTCTTGGTATATCTTTTGAGAAATAAAGCAATGGATTGTTAATTCTTATATGTTGATTATATTCGAAGGGATCTTAGAGCTAGATTTAAACAGGATAGATATTCCCCTTTTTCAGATTTCTTAAAGGCAAATACAGATTTGCATATACTCGTAGCAAAGATAAAGTGTTCGAGCCATGGGAGAAAGTAATTTTCTATTACAGTGAAGTTCTTTATAATGAAACACAAGTATGTAATGTATTTTTTTTAAATGCCGATATCAACTCCTATGTCATCTGTTTGATGTTTAATATCTTAGTCCCTTTTTTACACGAGAATAATTAATAACCTGAGAAAACTTCAAATATATAGCTGTGTAACTTATCGGACTGATTTTAAAATCAGTTTTTTTTTTAATTTTAACAGTTGGGCATACCAAAGAAAGGAAATGGATTCGATAAGTCTGAACACTTCAAAAAATATCGAAAACAGCCCGGGTATTGATCTACAGAACACAATATTAAATGCACCAATTATGCACAGAGATATGAAAAGTTTATAACAGTTAATGATCTGTTACGGCAGTTTACAACAAAGTAAAGTATCTTTCTAAAAATAATGTAGTTAATCTTGGTTAAGAAGAGTGGGAATAAAAAAAGATGTTACAGGGAGGGCCAGAGTAATTATATTTTCTCAATGTGTAACTGGAATTTTAACCCATAAAATACCAGCTTCATGTCTGGGGCTTATATTACTACAATCCATATATTCATTCTCCGTTCACAAAAGAAAACTTTTTTAATGCAAAACACTCCTCCAAGCGTAACACAACAAAGCTTTTAAAAAACAAAAACATTTAAATTTAATCTTTCATACCTTTATATTGCGTTTCTTTTATTGCACAACACATAAAATATATATTTTTTTGGAAAAATTTTCAAGAGTAAAATTTTCAACTGAAATTCTACTTTAAACTTTCAACTTTAAAATAAATTCTATTTTTACACAATATTTTTTACTTCAATTTAAATTCATAAAATAATATTATGTAGGTATGTAATAAAATAATTTTGTAGACTCGAGTTTTACCCAACACTTCTGAAATAAAAAACCTAGAATCAAAAAAAAATGTGATACGATACAAAGAGCATTTAATTGTTCATGAAAAATTTTGTTAAATAAAAGTTTTTCCAAAAGAAAAACCATGTTAAGGTGCACAAGTACATGTGTGAATTCACAAGAACGAAATTTTCATGTAAAAAATTAAGAAAAGAAAAAATTAAAATAAAATTTAAAAAAATAATTAAAAAATTGGTGGTAGGTAAAAAGCTTTTTGGAAAAAATAAAAAAAAATTTTACATAGAAATGCAGTTAATGATATCTGTAAAAATTTACACCGTTTACACCATAACCTAAAAAAATTTAACAAATACAATTTTTTTTACATTTTTTTTTTATTTTAAACTAATCTTAAGCGTTTTCCAACCACCAATAATTTCTTTTTAGTAAGGGTGAGTTGGAGATACGATAGAGATACGATAAGTGATAAGAGCTTCGATAAGAGCGTAGGGTATAAAACTATAAACATGATTTAGATGGTCTTATCGACGCTCTGATCAGTTATCGCAGCTTCAACATAAACGCGCTTTATCTATGACATATGATAATTCAGCTGTTCTTCGTTAATATCGCCAGGTTTATATGACTTTGTATGTAGTCTGTCTGTTATAATGATATAATAGGGGGACATGATTACCGTCTTGAACATAGCCATTTTTGTTCAGAAAGATAAAATGCCTAGAGGATATAAAACCTAACAGCAAGGTCATTTTAATGTACTCCATATTGTGGTAGAATATATGAGATATTAAACCATTTCCTGGGGTGTTTAGTGCTCTTTCATAGTAATTTCTGAACAATTTTATTATAAAATTTTCTATTATTATGATTTTAGCTTCCTTGTACAAGTATTTATTAGAGCAAAAATGCTTTTAGTCAAACTCAAACTTTCTGTTTATATTGGTACAAACTCTTATACAATTTCTTTCGAATTTTCGTAATATTTCCATTAAGCTTGTTATACCATATTGCTGCACCATATACAGTTGAAACATAATTTAGATGTAAAAATTTTGATAATTAAAATGTTTCATACGAATTTTGAAGTATTTATTTCGATGATATTTGGTATAATTACTTCATTACTTTTAATTAGCAGGAATGGTTGGTGTCAACATCCTACTTAAGCTACAAACACATTTAATTCGAGGAATATAATTACAAATTAGGTTTGAATAAAATAATACAGGTAAATAAATATTACATAAGGCTAAAGTTACTAAGCCTTCCTTTTTTACAAATTTCATTCAAAATGATAAATCTCTTATTGATTTATACCTGGTTTGAAAGAACTTTTGAGTTCAAGTAGGAAATATGTAAATTATGTATCAGAAACATGAATACTCCCTACATAGAATTCCGAAAATAAGCTAACATTCCTTAATACAAACACCTCATAACCTCTAAGAGGCTAACTCTAAGAATAAATCAAGTTAATGAACTGATTTTATACTTTACACCTCATAACCTCTAAGAGGCTAGCTCTTAATAAATCATGATGAACTCAAAGAGAGTTTTCAGTACCATCACTTAGAACCATCAACAGAGTAGTTTGTACAGAATACGTTATTTATTTCCCTTCTAAAACTTAAACTAAAATTCAAACTTTTAAGACATTATTACTACTAAGATTAACAACTCAAAAGGTTAAGACATTTGTTTGAATTGGTATTAGATTATACCTTTAAGATTTTAAAATACAAACATCCAGTACCAGAAGAATCAATTTATTTAGTTCAAAACATCAATCTTAAGATAACTATATCAATTTCAATTTATCATCATTTAAGATACAACTTAATAATAACTCTCTTACCACAATATTATCATTCAAGAGTTGGAAATAAAAGATTAAAGTAGAATAATGATTATAACTTATCAAATTTCTTATAATATCTTCTAACATTATTATAATATAAAAATATATTTACGTTTATGATTTACACCGCATACTTCTTAAAAATAAAAAACTTATAACACTTTTAATGTCATTTTAAAGAGCTATTATGTTAAAGAGGTACTTGTTGAAATCGATCTTAAAATTTTTACTTTCATGTAATATTCCTTTTTTATTTTCGCAATCTTAAATAACATCAAAATGTAAAGTACACAATGTACAAACAATTCAAATTTAAAATCGTCTTCTTCCCCTTTATTTTAATATTAATATTCGGTATATATTCACTGTTCCAACAAATCAAATTCACTTAAATTGTCTATGAGTTTTTGTTTTATGTCATTTTGATGGCTTTTAATAGCGGAGGGGTTATTTTTGCATCATTTATAAAAAATAAATTTGTTTTTAAAAACGAAGTGTTCTATGTTCTAAAGAGGATAGAAGTATCTAAATAAATCTAACGGTTTGGGTTTTTTAGTTATATGTGACATTTTAAATGACAATTTTAAAAAATATGAAAGTGTTACCAAGAACCGGAATTATTTAGAGCAGAGTTACTGTAGACCATAAATGTTGCTTTATAAAAATGTAATTGAATGAATTCGGATAATTCTCTTTAAACTTTGGGGTTCTTTTAAGTAACTGTTAGCAAAGTTTTTGCACTAATTGTAGAAAACTATTTTTTGGGAACTTTGCAAAGAAATTAGAAAAGTTGAAAACATTTTTTAAGCTTAAAAGTATGTCTTCGAATTATTAACCTATTTTATGAAAGCACCTATCCTGAGGAGTCAATTTCTTTTTCTCAGTGATACCAATTTCACTTATTAATGGAGTTCGTCAAACGGGAAAGCACTTTAACTAGAAAATTTAAAAAAGCGAAGCTTATTATTTGATTAAGTCCATTAAATATTGATCCAAATAAATCAAATCCAACTTAATAAACTGAAATATTGATTTGTGTGAGTCATAATTATCTTCAGTGAGTCAAATAAGAAAAACATGTAATTCGGAGTTCGGCACCTCTATGTTCTATTTCTGAAAACACATTATTATAAGTTAAATGGAAGTTATGCTTCTTTGTCTCATTGGAAGCTATGGTGTTTAACAAATTTTAAAGAATTTTAGCTGTCAAGCTATTGCAAGTCGAAAATTATTACGCCTAGTCTATCTAAAAAATTTTTAAGTCCAAAAGAAGAGTTTATTATTGAATTCTTGTAAGGTTCAGAATTTCAATGTTATCTTAAGGTAGTTAGTTCAATTGAAGCTCAGTTATTTCTTGAGGAGCAAGACATATAAATGCCAGAAAAGTAATTTTATATCAACGAAATGTTAATGAATCTGGAGATATTAAAGTAATATTGTTATTTATTTTCTAATTAATTAATATAATATTACGTAAAAAACAACTAAATTCCATATTTATTAATTCTGCGTTTTTTTTGTACCGAAATTTCTGATTATTAAAATAAAATAAAATAAAAAAAAATATTTTTTTCAATATATAAGTACTTTTATTAAAGTAGTACTAGCCCCCTAAAATATAGAAAATAAAAAATTTAAGGTAGATCTTGGGAATTTGTTACTGTGTTAATATAAAAATAAATTGCTGGTATAAGAAACAGTTCTTTTAATGTTTGAAAACTTTTAAGCTTAAAATTTTTAAAATATTCACTTACCAAAAATTGAAGGCAGATCTTTTGCATTTTAAAGTGTTTTAATATAAAATATAAAAGTAAATTGCTGAAATGAAAGATAGTTCTTCTTTTTCTTAAAATTAATCTAGCAATTTACTTTTATATTTTATATTTAAGAAAAATGTTTGTCTTTGAAGGAGTATCGAACTCAGATCTACTTACACTCTAAGCCACTTTGCTAACCACTAAACCATACAATTCTTATAAATTTATGGTCAGATTTCTAATATAAATGTATCACTAACTGACAGAATAAAAAATAAAGCCATAGACACAGGCAAGTTCAATTAAAAGTGTATAATAATGTACCATCAAATCGTCAAATAAATTGAATTATTAATAATTAAGTTTAATTAAAATTTTTAACATTTTTTTACAATATTATGGGATTTGTTTTCTAATTAGTAGAATGAAAATTTTCGCATAAATAATTATAATTATATTATTTATTTAATTAATTTTTGATATTCGGATTATTATATTTATTGTGAATTTTAAAAACTTATATTAATTTTTTTTTGTAAAAACAATTTCCTGTCAATTGCATTTTATTTTAATTATAGTTTTTAAAATAATTATTTAAGTTAATAATAATTAATCCTCCTAGGGAGTGTTAGTTGGAAAACGGCATTTCTTTTCAGGTACCTTTTAGCTCCGTAACCAGTTAAAAGGTAATTAGAAAATTTGTATAGTTAGAGAATTATTATGTACATTATATCTGAAAGGGATTTCTCAAAGTTTACCATACCAAGAGAGTAGGTTTTTTAAATGGAAAAATTAGAGATTCACTTGGCAAATAACATGGCTCATATGAAAAATATGGTTTAATGTTTTAACGGAATTTAAAATGGGTCAGTTAAGTTTTTTGACTCTAAAAATCTGTTCATTCGATTAGGAAACAAAAGTTTATTCCAATTCCGTCATTTTATTAAATACTGCAAGGGAATGAAGGTATTATAAAAGTAATATTATGTTTGTTCTTATCCTTAGTCTAGTCACTTGCTTTGTTTTATAGATGCCTAGTGGGGACAAACACCTATTCTAAAGAAATAAAACAATTAATGCCTCTCCTCAAAGTTTTCTAACGTGAAACAAGGAGTACAACAGATGCTCATCCCTAAACACGGCTTCTGGAAATTAGTTTGTTATACGCATGTAAAGATTATGGAATCATATTCCGACCAATGTGTTTCATAAAGTTGGTAATTCGTATGTGTACGACTTAATTAAATTTAAGAAGAATATAAACTTCTTCCTCCTCAATGCCCCTCCATATTTTCTTTATCACCCATAATCATAAATTCTCAAATAACCTGCCCACAAACCTAAAATCCCTTCATATTCCCATCCCTGTAACCAAACTGTGCACTTGTATCACAGGTTTCTTCTTAAAGTTTAGTTCAAAAAGGGTGTGGTTTTGGTATGTTAAAATAAATATATATAAAGAAATACCGCACAGTTCCAATGGGTGGCTTTCAAGCGTTCCATTCCCTCGCAAAAAAAAAAAAACAGTTTATAAAACTTTATCCACTAATAGTATTTTATTTATTAAATTATTTATATTATAAAACGAATAGATTTTAAGTTTTGAACTAAATATTTTTAAATTGCAAATTAGATAATAAAATAAAAATAGTTTTAAGTACTATATAGGTATATCTAAAAGTTTAATACAATCAATTTTACAAACTTAACTTTATTATTCAAAAGATTGTTAAAAATAATGTGATGTGTGTCTCTAAAACCACAATTCTTTTGCTTTTTGTTATTCGATGTCTGACAATTTAATATTGCTAAAAACACCAACAACAAGGATTAAACTTTATCATTCACAATCAATTACCATTAGCAATACCATCAACAGGATTCATTAGATGTACAGCTAAAACTGTTGTTTTTAACTTTTCATTTATGTCTTTCGTTTTCTTTTACTTTTCACTATTATTGCAATAACAAGTTTTTTATATTTTTTACTTTTAACATTTTCTGCAATGTCACTTTTATAGAATCTATCCATTATCGATTTTATGACAAACATTATACAGTGATGGACAAAAAATTTTTAAAAAGATCAGTAATTTTATACATCGTTCATAATTTTGCAATAAAATTTTAAAATAAAAATTTTTTTATCCACAAAATGAGTTATAAAATTTTAAAGTGAATTAAAAAATGGATATTTCAATGTTATAATTTTAATAAAAATAAAAATATGAATTTACCTATTTGAAGATCATGTTTAAACTTCAAATTGAATTCAATATCAGTTCATATAGTTACTCAATTAAATAAAAACAGTCATATCCAAAGTAACGGTTATTTCATTATGAACTAAGTTGTTGACTTTTATACTAAGAAGAATTATAAGAATTGCGTTGTCAAAGCATTCTAAGAACGTTATTATAGCTATAAATTTTTTTACCACCACTGTATATTTTTAACAAGAAAAGCAATTCAAATAAATTGTTATTGTTCTCAATAAAGTCTGTTTGAACGTTGCAAATCAGGTATTCAAACAAAATTTTGCGGGCCATTACTTACGGGCTATTATTTTGCGGGCTTTGTGAACACCGAAATTTTTTAATATTATTTACAAATTCGATTTAAATATGATTTTGGAAACTGGATTTTCAAACGTATTTAATTATGGACGAGATTTTAAAGAAATTCATAATAACCCTCATTAAATAAAATATTTTTTGCTTGAGGCAGTCTGTTGTTGGTACAAAAATATTTACAATCCAATTGATTGCCCATGTGTTTAAAAACAATCAGAACTGTGGTTTCTAATTAAAGATTCGATAATATTTTACATGACCCCAGGTAAAAAGGTTTAACATGCCTGCCAAAAAATTGCATTTTTTTAAAAATCGGGACAAATATTATATTTGAATTGTATTTTTATTTTAAGTATGTTTTCATGTAAGAAATTTTCCAATAGAAAAGAAAATATAGTTTGATGAAAACTTAATTGTATGAAATTTAGTTTTTTATTTTATTTTTATAAAAAAAATTGTTATAGTTATTATAAAATGGTGAGAAAAATGTTACAAGTAGAAAAAAGCAAAGATTAAAAAAAAAAAATTCTAGAAAAGTTTAAGACCATTAGTAACATTGCTCAAAAACTTTTTTTTTTCGAACATTAAAGTTATGTATGATAGTTAAAAAGTTAACATATCATACAACATTCGAATCATACACTTGATTCATATAATGTTATAACAAAGTTTTGGTTGGTAGCTATGGTAACGATGGAATGGAAGGAAATTATGTTATAGAGCGAATAATAAAGATTTCATATTTTAATAGATTATTAACCATAGTGTTACCAGGCAGAAAAAACATTATAATACATTGACTGAACCGCTAAAGATATACCAGTGACGGGAAGTGCTCAAAATTCGAGAGATTTTCGGACTCAAATTATTATTTCTTATATTTATAAAAATATAATTAAGCCGCGACCGACAAAAAGCCGATTAATATGCATGATAAGAATTAAAAAGTCCAAAGCTAAACCGCTGAGGGCGAGGAAAAAATCTGAAACATGACTTTATTGCAAACAAAGTTATAATTAAAAAAATTAATTTGAGAAATAATTTTCAATTTGTTGATTTCAGGGCCGCATTTCATAAATATTGAGACAATTTTATTTTTAAAAATCTTTAATTTCACTGAATTTTGATTTGTAGGCTTTACAACTTTTCACCTGTAAATTGTCGGGCTGTCAATTTTTATGAAATAGGGCAAAGATAAAAGCATTCGAAAAATATAATTAAATAATAATATTCCGAAAGAAACATACCTAAAATCGGAATTGATTTACAAATGGATTCAATTTTCTTGACTCGATTTTGTAGTTGGGTGGGATTTTTCATTACTTTGATTAGTCTGTACTTGAAGTGAAGCTAAGTGGCCACAGCTGAACTGAACATCATAAAATTTAAAAATATTAAACTTTTGATCTTAACTTCGTAGATTTTTATTTCTTTCATTCCTTCAATTATGTCTTCTCATTTTTTTCAACTCATATTATATTATATTGACATGTTTGTTAAAAAATGAACAATTTTAACTTTAGAAATAAAAACTTCTGCCGTCTGAAAAGTTTCATTTGTTTTTTTTTTTTTTGTTTTTGTGTAGAACTTTTGTGTAATGATGTTATATATTTTATAACAAAACAAACTTTTATTGCTTCATACTTTATTGTATAAAACTACATATAATATAGAAATAACACTTTTTTATATTATATTGTATCTTAAGTTATAAAATCCCCCTTTAATAAAGTTAATTTTATTTTCAACTTTTTAGTTTTAATGTTATCAATTTTTTACAATAAAAATTAAAAAAAACGAGGAAAAGTGTAATAGAGTAGACTATGTCAACTCTGGGATACCCGCATGACCGTAACATATACATTATATCATCCGGTTTATTACTTTTGGCAAAATTTCAAACATTCAGCTTTATGGCAGGTACTCGAACCCGTGGACCAAAATGGCTGGATTTAAATAGCGATTCCGGTTTTTGCATAAAGACGATTTTGTGAAAATTTCATAATCCTAGCTCCTTTACTTTTTCTGTTCGTGCTGGACGGACGGACGGACATACATAGCTAAATCGATTTATTTTTCGATTCTGATCCGATCCATACACTTGAGTCTATATCTACCCCCCTCCTTCTCTGCGCCACAAACGTAATGGCAAATTTATTATACCCTTTGACTATATAGTCATACGGGTATAAAAAACTTTCAGATAAAATGTCATCAATTTTTAATTTAAAAATCAATAAATTGATAGAAGTGTGATTATGTATTAACTGAAAGGATTTAAAAACAAAGTTTTTTTTAGAAAATATATCCAAAATTAGAATAATATAATAAATAAATATTTTACTGATTACTAGAATGAGTAACTAGACGAGAGGAAGGGTTGGGATTCGGGATTTTAGGATTATGGAGAGATGTTTGAAAAAAAGGTTTTCAAAATCACTGCAATATGTAGACAAATCATTTGTAGATTTAGAGAAATGAGCATCAATTTCTTCAATTCCTTCAGTGATCAATCATTGAGTATAAGTCTATGTAGTAATTACTATTGTTTTATAGATATCTTGTAGGAACGAACTCCTGTTTTAATGAAATCCCCACTTAGTTTTTCAAAATAAAACGAAAAGCACCATTAACAAAAGATGTAACACGGCCTATGAAATTTTTTTGGTTATGCGTATGTCACAATTATTGAATTATTTACCATCCATCTTGTTCTTTTAAATTAGTAACTAATATTTTTCGATTTAAAAATTTTAAAAAAAGTATATTAATATATTTATATATTATCCACTATAATTTTGCTTCCTTGAATCTAATCCTAATTCTCTAAAATAATCGGCACTTTCGGCACAATCCAATATCTGTTCCAAAGTTTTGAAATCTGTTCTAATCAGAATCTGTTCTAATCCTAATTCTCTAAAATAATCAACATTTCCGGCACAATTCAAAATCTGTTCCAAAGTTTTGTTTTGAAAAAAAAATAGGTTCTAACATAGGAGCCAAGTGCAGTTATTCTGAATAAATTCGGACGTCTCCTACCTAAAAAAAGCAATACATTATTTTAAAAATTCTTTGAAGTTGATTTAAATACTGGTTTGAATAAGTAAAACTGCACTTTACTGGATACTTGGGATAATTTAACATGCCGAAGTCAGCTTCTTCACTAACTCTCTAAGTCTTATCTAAAAGTTTAGGTTACAAATTACAGACAGATTGTAGAGTAAAATCGATTTAAATGTATAAAACAATTATTCTGATTATAAAACTTAGTCCTTCAATACACAAATCACTTGCTTTTGATTAAAATTTTTGTATTCAATTTAATTTAACTAAATTTTTTTGTTATATGCTTTAACGTAAATATTTTCAATATTAATAAAATATCAATATATGTATGAATATTCTGGTTATTTTTAACCAACTTCAATCTTTCGAATATATATATATATATTGGTAATTTTACCATAACTATTATTATCCATTTAATACCAATATTATTATATTTATTTCTGAATTATTTGATCACATTCCTGATTTACCTTATATACATATAACATACCTATATATTATACCTACATACTTCTTAATAGATTTTCATCCGATTTTCCTGATTTTTATATTTTCCCATAAAAAAATATTAAAACTAAATTTATGATCTAGTAATTTAATAATACTAACCAATTTTGCAATTTTAACCGGATTATATATTTTGGTTTATATAATCCAAATTATATATGTGTAAAAATATAATGCTATCATATACCTATTATTTATGAGTATATGCTCCTGCAATTATGGTAATTTAATTAAAGTTTACCATATTTAAATTTGAAAAAAAAAAACATATGATGTTTAAAAATTAAAATTTTATTGCAATTATTGTAGGAGTTGAAAATTTAATAGTTTTAAATAAATTTTTTATTTTACCCCTAAACATATGCAATTTTATTATTACAACTTTAAGATTATAGAAAATAGAAAATTTAAAAAGGGAGACCGAAAATAGGATCTCAGATTCAAGTTTTATGATGATAGGGTTTATAGATATTTGGAAGGAATCTCTTAGGAATTTGAAAATCTGAAGGTTAAAAGATTTGATAGTAATATTCACATTGAGGAAATAATATTATTATTATAATTAGTTTAATATAAATTTGATCTCGACATACAGTTTTTATTTCTTGGATTTAAAATCAAGTCTTTGAAACCCTTTTCTTATTGTAAACTTTAAGTTTACTTGCTAATGCGATATCCAATATTCGGTTGCTTACAGTCAATATGAAATATCACACAAATGTTCAGATGTACAAAATTGAGAATATTCGGAACCTGTGTAATTACCACCTTAACATATAAAAGAGAAAGCTGGTCAGTTATGAATAACATAACACAGAAACTTCATGTCTTCATCAATAAATGTTTAAGAATAATATGAAGAGTATAATGGCTAAATACAATAAATAACAATAACTTATGGAAGCTTGCAATAGTAAAACTTATTGGACAAAAGATTGAAATGAATAGAACACACACAATTAGATATCACACAAAGAACTGCACCGAATAGAGTCAGATAGAGATGCCTACTAAATATTCTATGCGTTAAAGAGCAGCAATAAAGAAAAGATAAATAAATAAAATTACTAACATATCTCTTATATATCTCTCCTTTACCTCTATCCTTAAGCAACAGACTGTCAGAATATTAACAACTAACCAAATTAAGAATTGAAGTTATCAAACCGTAACTCTTTAAGAGCTTTTAATTGCGGAAGTCATGTGGCTCGGCCTTTTATTCATAAGATGAAACGGCAGGTGCTAAGATGAAAGAGTGAAAAAGGTTTTGCGATGGACACAAAAATTTAGAAGAAAATTTCAAAGTCCAAATATCTAAATACACGGAAGTGTAGAAAAGGTTCGACAAGAGAAAACGAAATGGAAACGAACTAAATTTTTATAAGAGAAGATAATAAAATGTTGATTCGAAATTCAGGATTAAAAAAGTTAATTAAGTTTTAGTGTTACTTAAATTTCACCATAATACAAAATAATCACTATTAAATTACTACCTCTGTTTTCTTATTTACTTTTTCTTTTATTTTCGTTTACACAAAAAAAAACTTCCGAATAATGGAAAATGGAAGAACAAATAGACATTTGCTAAGAGAATATCACTCTTGTATATTAACAGGAATAAAAAAATATTTTCATTTTCTTTTTCCGCGGTCTTTAATATTTTATTTTCGGATGCTTTTAAATAAATGTACTGCATGTTTTTTTATATGTAAATACTTGAAGTATACACATGTACGTTATATGTATAAAATGGTTGTACTTATATTGTGAAAATCATTCATGTAGGAAAAAAAAACTTTTTCCACTCTAAAAATTTTCCGTCTAACCAAAAAAATTATTATTTTGCACAAATAATAATTATTATTCGTATACTCGTATCTCTGCAAAGCAGATTCAGCAAACCTTCAAAAATGGAAAATGAAAAAAATACAAAATAAATATAAAAATGTTCACTCACATAATATTTGTACATATACATATATTTAATATGAAACATTTTTATGTACAAAACGCATTAAAGAATTGGTGTATACACTGACTAAATACATAAAAGGCGCAGCGCATATTAATGTTAAAAAACTTCATATTCTTTGGTTGAATCCTCGAATCCTCAGTCTCATCTAGATTCAAAACCTTAGCTTTGATATGAGAACGTCTTTCTTAACTTCAAGAATTTTACATTTTCTAACGGTTTTATTTATTTTCCATGTACGAAACATTTAATCAAAAAAACATGGGGTGGAATTTTCAAGCAACATTTTAGAAATTTTATATGTATTCAAATAAATCACCCTAAACTTATGCAGCCGAGATCTGAATGCTTTATCAAAACTTTCATTGCGATTTTTTCAAAACTTTCCTTGCTTCTGCAGTAAATAACAGTTATTTTATCAACATCACAGTTTCATAAGATTTTTTTTTTTTAAATAGAATGTAATTGTGTATTCACTTTTTTGTCCCTTAGTGTACACAGACAGAATTAACAGAACACAAAATAAAACGCAAGGAAAACCTCAATAAGTTTAAGTGAAATTAAATGCAGTTAAAGAATATTTCAATATAGTTCAAAATTAAGATATCTGAGTAGTGTTTTCATTATAATTTAAAAGAAGAAACATCGAAAAACAACAGGCAACATCCGCTGCCTGATACATTTTTACTAGTGATATATCAACACAGATTCTTGAATTTATTTCTTTTCCCAATCTTGGAGTTTTATTTTTATTCAAATGCAATTTTTATATCAGAAGTTCAGAATTAATAAAATACAAAAATTAAATATCAAAATATTATCAAATGTTTTATTTAAAGTGTATTTTGTTAATTTTTTTGGAACCACTAAGATTTTATAACACCTAAAATTCACATAATACATTTAATAAATTTTCACTTTTTGTTATTGTGAATTAATTATTAGGGGAAATTAAAATTTGGTGTTTCTATATGAGATGTTTATTCACAGCTTGTAATTAGATTAATTAGATTAAATATATAAATACATATTTGATTTACCTTTATTCTAGTAATTTTACTAAAGTCCAAAAATGAAAACCCGCGTAAAAACGCGTAAAAATAAACTTTTTTTTTATTTCTTGATTAATATGTTTTTTGGAAAATCAAATCGTTTTAAATCAAATTTAATGATATTTTTTAGGTAGCGTTATTCGATCGTGTAAAAAGAAATGTCACAATGAAACATTTTTTCAAATTGCGTTATTTTAAATCGAAGAGTAAAAGAAGCCAATAAAGAAGCTCAGTATATTTAAAATGTCATAATAAAAAGACAACTAGTATATTTAAACTGTCATATTTTCAATCTGGAAACGTCAAACAGCTTTTATGAGCTTTATAAAATCAAAATATATGTATCTCAAATGAAATAAATTTACCAAATGGTACTAAAATTTACCGTTATGTGAAACTCAATTTTTGGACCCTCATATTCCCGAATGCCTTAAGTTAGAAATTTAAAATTTGGGTGAAGTTTGATCCTTAAAAATTAGTATAAGTAATTAAAGTAAATTTTTTTGAAATATACTGCGAATGTTCAGAAAACTAATTTTTTTTTAACTCAATCCTCACAGGACGCTGTAATTAATTTATTTATTTATAACCGGTTAAATGTTTCAACAAAATGGATAAGTGTGAACCGAAGGAGTTACAAAATCCCCTTTGGTGACCAAAAATATATCTCATATATAAATAATAGAGGATACAACAAATTTAGTAATATCACTTGTAAATTAAATTGAGTAATTAATATGGTAATGTCTAACGAGTTGCAAGATCTAGATAAAAGGATATCATGCTACCTCTCATAAAAAAAAACTGTAAAGAAAATCAGTTGCCGAAGAATTGTTCTCAAGAGAACTTTGAATTGAAAGTGTTAAAAACCAAGTGTTGTAATACCTATATTCAAACTTTCATAATTAAAGAAAATAAAAACTTGTAAAATACCCCTATAAGAATTATTAGTCACGTTACGGAAGATAAGACTATTAAGCAACAAGACTGTAGATAGGGAATATGGAATAAGAATATGAAAATTGTATATTAGGTTAATAAAATACGCTGAAATTGTCCATTTATTTAACCAATCCTCCCGCCTCTAATTACTAATTTTCAACTATTCTCCACAATTATACTCTAACTATTGCTCAAATTTTTCGTCCAACTTTATTGATAAGATCTTATCATCTAATGAACCCACTGAAATAAATAATTTTTATTCAAAAATCTGAATACTTTGTCTTTAACTTCACTGAGACACAGAACATAGAATTCATGTAGATACGCAATTAAACTTTCATTTTAATTTTTAGTGTTTTTCTATTTTCATTAAACCATCATTTAAATAAACATTTTAAGTATCAATCACACTCTCTTGTCCCAAATTACAAATCTTTTTTTTGAAGCATATTTCATTCTATAGAATTCTACCGAAATAATACTTTGCACATACAGAAAGCACTTGTTATTGAACTGCGGTTAATAATGTTTATATAAGAAATGCACCTATTAACCATTAATTGAATAGTTTTTAAAGGTCTATTCAAAAACCATTTTAATACTACTATTATATACTTCAATTTCTGAACCAAATCTATTCCATGAAATTTGTAAAATTTTAATTTAATTTCAATTTTAAATCAACATAATCAAATTATCATTTTAAGAATCTCTGCAAAGTTCAAAATAATTTCAATGATAGGATATGACGTAAGCATTAATCCAGTAAGCCAAACATTTTTTTTTACAAATTTTATGTAAAATTTAAAAAAAAACGGAGATTAGAATAGACTGTGCCAATTCTGGGATGTTCGGACGAACCTTATATCATCTGATTAACTACTTCTTGTTAAATTTTAAATACAAAACTTATTAGACTCTGGGTTAGGTATAAAAAAAAATTTAGGTTGTATGTTAGCTATTCCAATCTCTTTCTGTAAACCAGCTGTGTTATAAGCCGCTGCTGAGGTTTAAACTAGGCTTTAAGCTAAGTTTAATATACACAAATTCATTAGTTATTAAGTTATGCTCCTAAAAAATGGAGTTGTATAATTGAAGTTGTATAGCAGCTAATCAAATTCGTTTTGCATCAGGAAGGCTCTAGCATAAAATGTATTTTGTAATCCTAAAAGCTTTGGAATGACCAAACATGGATGGACTTAAATAACTAGATCGACTGACATTTTGATTCTGATCAAATCCATACACTTGAGATTATATTAAGGGCGGGTAGATTACAGCATCACAAACGAAATAATAAAATTTGTATACTCTTTGTGTTCAAGCGATTATAACTATGTTCAAGCGATTATAAAAATGAAGAAATGAATGCATAATGATTTGATGCATGTATATATAATAAAATATAAGATGCCTAAATGTTTTTCTTTCAAATATGCATAAAGCAAAGCAAACATATTTTTTTCAATATAGATTTTTGGCTTTTACTGGGATTATTGAATTCCTCTGTATACAACAAAGTTATTGCAGAATACATTGAAATTAAAGTAAACAAGAATTTTAATAATTTAAAATTTGGTTTGTGGGATAAATAATGTTACCACTTCTTCCAATCATAGTTATTAATATAATACGTATATCTACATAGATCTTTTAGAAACTTCTACTTTCTAAAATTGATAAGATTTGGTAATTTTTTTGTTAGAAGCTTCCATTGTAAAAGTCTGAACTGGTTGTATGACCAATGAGGCAATAAATTTTACATAAATAAATATTAAGATATACAATATGTTCAATAATAAATTGTATTCATACCCGTGCGAATAATAGTCGCAGTTAAAATTGATGGTAAGTCTTTTATATTTAAAAGTGTTTTAATATAAAAGCAAATTGCTGGATTAAGGTTAACTAAAAAAAGAATTGTCTCTCATTTCAGTTATTTACTTTTATACTAAAACACTGTTAAATGCAAAAGATCTACCAACACTTTTTGGTTAATGAAAATTTTTCAATATTTTAAGCTTAAAAGTTTTCAAACATTAAAAGAACTTTTTCTTATACCAGTAATTATTATTTCTAGCAATTATTACCTTCAATTTTTTAAATTTCAACTTTTTAGGGGCTAGTGCTAGTTTAATAAAAGGATATATTGAAAAAAAAATATTTTTTTTTTATTTTATTTTTTTATATGTCATTTTGTATACACACGCACACATCATATCTTAAAAATAATACACAATGTGTGTATCTAAAAAATAAACAAACTGTAAAATATCAATTGGTAGAACAAATTGACTTGACACTTCATATGATATGACATTCATATAATGTGGAACAAAAAAATAAACATTTTTACTAGTAATTTAATCCTACAAATCCTTCAGAACTGATCAAATTTTATATTTTCTTAGGAAAAATTGTACTAAACTGTAGGTACCATATTTTTTTTAACTTTTATTGAATTCAATGTTAAATCAATGTACATTATAATATACAACATACTTCGGAGGAGTAAATTTACTTTTTACATTATGTGATCATTACATAAAAATTCTTTTAAATTTACAAGATTGTATTTCAATATTATTTTTCTTTTATTAAAATGGTATTTATGTTCAATTGTATTTGGTATTATTATGATTTCTTACTAAATGTTATACCGTACTCTACCCATGTACTCTACGCCTGTATATAATAACATATTGGTAAAAAATATTGAATCAAATTTCGTTAGCATTTTACATTTAATAATATGGATTGGATATGAATGAATATTAAATAAATTGGTTTAAATAAATTCAAAATATTACCAGTATTATACTTTTGAATAAAATATTTTATAAAGAATTATTAAGGGAATTGTTGACTAAGGGTGCGTTTATGTTGAAGCTGCGATAAGTAATAAGAGCTTCTATAAGAGCGTAGTGTAGAAAACTATGCACATGATTTAAATAGAGTTATTTATATTTGAGCATCGCTTTGATCATCGATAAGCAATATAAATTTTCTATGCTGTGCACTTATCGCAGATCCAATATAAACGCACCCTTAGAATCGTGAAAAATTGTAGAATAATGCATTTACCAAAAGAATTAAGTTTGACACATCTGAAATTTCCACTACCTGAGATAACCTATGGATAAGGTAAAGACTTTTACTACTACAAAATTGCAGAATACCTTACAGAAGAATGACAGAAAACTTTTGTTAATTACAACAGACCCTAACAAGAAAACATAAAGATTTCTATATTTTGTCTTGTCAATTTTATTGGATCTGCAAATAGTTAAAATTATAATTTTTAAAGCAAATATACTGATTAAAATTTTAAAATAGTAAATCCTTTGTTTAAATCATCATTAATTGGTTATGGTTTACTCATATTCTTAAAATCATGCGAATGAAAAACAATATTTCATTTATCCATAAATTCAATATTTTTATGTATCTCAATTTTTAAAATAAACAATTGAAATAGAAATTATTATTTAATTATTTATTTATTTATTTATTTATGTACAGTACTCTACCAGATACAATGTGATAAGTGAGTGAATATGCCTTTCCTTTTGACGTGTGGCAGAACTTTTCGATTGAAAAGCCACCACTTTAACTAAACCATCTAATTATATTTTAGACTACCGATTTAAAATCTGCCCATGGGTTTTCCTTCTTTTGTATTTCTTTAGCTCTTCTCCAAGTGCTTTTACGTATGCCCGCTCTTCCTATTTTTCAAGGGTTCCAATCTAATGACAGTTTTGTAATAGAGTCCCGTCATTGATACTTCTTTTTTTTTAACAGAAGTTGTATTGCAGATCTTAAAATAAACTCCCATTTGTGAGTTATAAGAATGAAATAAAAAAAAATTTTACTGTTTCATATTTTCAATTTAATTTTTTTGATTTTCTTATTAAGATTTTTTTTTTTTTACGTTATTTCAATAGTAAATATAAACATACAATTCTAAATAGTGTTTCAATTAACTTAAACTAACATATTATGTTTAGATCTAAGCCTAGCGATTTTATAATTCAAAAGTATGAAATACAATTTAGTGTATTATGTATAATAAAAGCTAGTTACTATCAAACTAAGTTAACTAAATTAAAAAAAAACTAAAAAAAGGAAAATATATTGACTTTCTATACATATTTATTTAAAAATTTAAAAATATTTACAACAAGATTTAAAAATGCTTTGATTCTATTTGAAATTTAATCAATTAGAAGGCAATGACAAGGTTTAAACTTAAACACTGAATATTTTGATTGTCAAATTAAATGTCATGCAGACATTATGACATTTTTTGAAGGTGCATTGCAGAATAAATTATCAATTCCGTTATACTGTAATCAAATTAACGTATATTTCAATGATTTTAAAATATATTTTATCTCACTTTTAATGTTATTTTTGAAATAGAATACAGTTAAGAACCAAGATGACGAGGATTTTAGTAGACAAAAATTCTCTGAGAGTGTTTTTTTTAAGTTGTTATTGCTGTTGTTGTTTGTGTGATAAGAGAGAGGCAATTTATATTTAAAATCATCAAATCATAAAAAGAAACAAAAAACTTATTTTTTTTATTTTTTGTTTTTGATTAATTTATTTATTCGTTTTTTTTTTGTCTCTTTTTTATTTGAATTTTTTGTCTCTTTTCTTTTTTTGTAATAAAATATTGTATATAATGTGAAATATTGTAACGCTCTTTTGTTACATATATATATATATATATATATATATATATATATATATATATATATATATCTATTGAAAATGAAAACGAATTTAATTTGCATTTGAATAGATAAATAACCTAGAAGATCAGAAACACTAAAACCATTCAGAGTGTGTTTGTATTTCAACAGAATTTCTAATGAAAAGCTAATGAAAAAAAAATCAAAAAAAGGAAAGAATAAAGTGATGGGATGTAAAAAAGTGGAAAAGGATCCAAGCGGTTGATAATAACAATAAACGTTAAGTTATTTTTTGTTTTTTTTTTTTATTTTATTTTAACTTTAAAGCTATTCTTTGTCCCCTTTTTTCGTTGTCTGTTTGTTTTACTTTAAAGTTATCTTATAGCTTTTTTTTATATTCGCTTATAAAAGAATTTGAGTATGAGTAAAAACTTCCCTTTATCACATTCTCTATAAAAATTATTTTCAAAGTCATAAAATATCATGAGTCATTGTGTTCGAATTTTTTTTTTTTTTTTGCGTAACTTCTTCTGTTTTTTCTATGAATAAGTAATGAAGTGACACAAAAGAATAAAATAGAGATTTTCTATAAAAAAAAGATAATATTAAGAAAAGGGGCATTCTCTAATATAAGTTGGATATCTTTAAAAAGAACAGGAGACAAAAAAAAAAGGTTTTTTTATTCTAGATATAAAAGAGATATCTTAAAAATTTTGGATGTACTGAAGAAAAAAAAAAAGTTATTATAGGAAAAAATACAAAACAATCTTTCAATGGTTTAGTATTACAAAGAAATATAATATATGAATATGAAAAGATATCTTTGGCATTGAATTTAAAGTAATAATAGCAAAATAAGATTATAATGAACTCATTATATGTAATTTAATTTAATTGGAACCAGATAGTGCCAAGTTATTAATATACTTTAATTTAATATTAAAGTAAACTAACTAATACAAGATGCGCGTTGCTGCGCGTTACAGAGGATACAATTTACACATGCTATAAATTACAATTGCATATGTTGAATTGTACCCCAATAGGTTAACAGAGTTGGAGAAAAATATTTTTTAGACTTTATTTGGGGTCAGTATGTACGTCTCAGAATTGCTTGGAATTAAGAGTGCAAACATTTTTTTTTGGCAATTCATCGTGTCGAAATGGGCTAACAAATTCCAAAGTATGTTCCTAGATTCAATTCCCTTGTAAAAAAGGAACTGTTTGAAGTTTTGAAGTCAATCGGTCAAACTGTTCTAACGGACCAACTTGGCGGTCTGTTAGAACAAAATGGTCCAACAAGGTCCTAAAACTTTTGTATACAAATTTTGAAGAAAATCGGTTGACCATTTTTGGAGTCTTTATGCTGTAAACAAACAAACATTAGTTTTTGTATGTATAGATGGTTTATAGAATTCAAAGATTATGAATATATTCCACTATGAATAGAGGTAGAGTTATTTTACAAGAAAGAATAATGTTAAAATATCCTCTACATAATAAAATTAACTGTACTCATACCATACAGGTAATAATTAAGCTCTTGTTACAGAAGTTTATTAATAAAAATTGCTAAATAATCTGCTACTTCTGCTCCAGAGGTCACAACATGTCATTGTAAAAATAATTTCAATTAACGTTATGTAAAGATTAGAGCTCTTCATCAGCTTATAGAAGTATTAAGTATTTACTAAAAGTTTTTCGCGACTCGTAAATCAAGAAATGGATATGGATACCATTGTGCTTCAGTTAATGAATGTTAGCGTAATAATTATCTGATTAAAATTTCTATAACAACCATAGCTCACGCGTTCATAACGGCTCAATCATCCAAAGAATTCAAAATCAGAAAGTGCCAAAAAATGTTCAAAAAAATTTATTAATAAATTAATTTAAAAATTTCTTCATATCTATTTTACGAATTTAAAATTTTTAGCTTTAAATTTTCTTTAATTTACAAAATATTAAGAGTTTTCCTCTTAATATTTTTTAAATCCCCCACAAGGTGTGAATATTACATGTGTAACAACAAAATGAAACCTTTAGAATTTCTGTCTTCAAAATAAAGAGTAGATGTCTTTAGAGCACTTTGAGTCTTATGTATTTCATTGTTTTTTTTTTTCAACGAAATTTTACACTTTAAAACAATATTTAATGTTTTAAAAGCCTTAATTAAATGAAAATTGCCTTAAAAAATATTTTTTTTTTGAATTTTCTAAGAAAAACAAATTCAAGGTCTAAGAAAAAATTTTGCACAATATCATACATTAAAGACAAAAATAATTTTAAATGGAAACGAAGCTTTAAAAATGTTGGATACGTGAGGAAATGTTAGTTAAAAATTCTTCTTTTAAAAATTATTAAAATTTATTAATAAATTAATTTTATACTGTATTTTTTTTTTAATTATTTTCTACTTATTTGAATATGGAATCATTGAATGCTTATGTTTAAAACGTGCATCCTGATGTATTTGACACGTTTTTCGCAGGAGTAAGAAAGAAGGAGCTGAATAATTAGAAATATTAAAATAGGCATATTCAAACATGCAATTTACATTAGTTACCAAGGACAAAGTCTATCGGGTATATTCAAAAACTGGAGAATAGCATGTTTTGACAATTGCTGTAGAGAGTAGAACATGGTACTCTTGCAGACTCGAAGGAATAACTTAAGTTTCTCTAAATAACCAGAAGAGTCTTTGCCATTAACAAAAGAACACTTTACATAGGAATATACCATCCACAACCACAACACTCAGAAGAGTATGAAATTGGCTTCCTAAATCCCTCATCAAACTTATTCTACTGAAGGCGGAGTTCCAACAGCATTAGTAGTAACTGCAGCAAGAGAGGAGACTGCACCAATTTAATGAATACCATCAACAGGAGAAGAAATAGCTGCTGTTAATAGTTCAGAATAAGTTGCCATTAAATACTAAAAAAAATTTAACAGATTTTCACTAATTAATTCCAAATGTTTTTTTTTTTTTTATTTAATTAAAAAAATTATAATAAAATATTTTGATAGACAAAAATAATCAATAATCAATTAGTCAAATCATATACGTATGTCTATTGGTTACATTACAATATATATATATATATATATATTTTAATCCTGAAAATATTTCTAAAAAATTTTTAAGAATCACAAAATATGGACCTATACACACTAAAACAATTTAATTTAGTCTTCATCCATGTAATTTTCAACATTTGAAATTTTATTTTATGCAAAATGCAAAATTTTCCATACATAAATCTCTAGTGAAAAACCAAATTAAATATTCCAACTGTTAAATAATTTCCATTTCAAATTCAAATTTGAATTTTGCTTTTCTTTTGGAATTTTCAATTCTTTGCCTGATGGAAAAAAACAATGTGTCGTTTCACTACACATTTACACATACGACATGTATATATATAAATGTACTTTTAAATGACCAAATAGTTCATTAACCGGGAAAATTTTTCATGTAATTTTGCATTCATATAATATATACCTATATATAACATATGTATATATTTACCAGTATATCTATGAATAATACAATATAGCGGTTCTATAATTTTATTCTGCAATTGATTGTGATTTGTGACCAGAATCAGTTAAGTAAACCATTACAAAGTCATGTCAATTACTGTAACATTTGTTGCATTTACAGTAGAATAATTATTATTCAACTGATTGAATAAAATTTCATTAGACACTGTTTTTTTTCCCCCCATATGAAATATAATTAACTGTTGTTTTTTAATTAACTTGTATTTTTTTATATTTTTGGGTTAAAGTGAAAGTATTGTATACGTAATAAAATTTTTTGAATAGAATCAGATACACATTTAGCAGATCAAATATTTTAATTTAAAAATTTATATGAAATTATTTTATTATATACTTGTTACTTATTTTATAATAACTTGTCGGTGTCTATGGATTTATTTTTGAGTCTTCTGAATTCTTTATAAGCATTTCTTCTTTCCATTAACCTTAGTCCGGCAATTTACATTTACATTAAAACACTTTTAAATACAAAAGATGTGCATATTAAATTTGCACTAAATGCAAAAGACCATCAATTTTTGGCTAATGAAAATTTTCAATATTTTAAGCTTAAAAGTTTTCAAACATTAAAAGAACTGTTTCTAATACCAGCAATTTACTTCCATTTCTAAAAAGTAATAAATACTAAAATTTATTTTGTGAATTTTCAAACGTTATATTATTTTTATCTTTGATTTAATGATTAAAGTTATTTGTAATTTATGAGTACATTAAATAAATAATATAAGTTGTTAAATAATAGATATTTTAAGAACCAAATTTTAATGAAAAACTGTAATTTGATATTATAGTTTTTCAAGATACAAAAAAAGTGCTTATTATATTATCAAATGTAATTAATATCACAGAACTTAAATTTATGTAAAAACGATTCCTTGTTTATAATTGATTGATTTCCCTTTGCAGTGGAAGAATATTTTAATTACCGTTATGTTTAGACTACTGTTATTTAATCACGTAAATCAAAAATTTTAAGAATAATTTGTATTGCATACTTTTTAATTATAGGTCCTTAATTTATAGTAATTAAAATTAGTCAAAAAGTAATCTAACAGAAAAGTATAATCAAAAAATAATTTTGATTACTTTTACATTTTTTTTTTATTTAATTTATAATTTATTGTATTTTGATATTATATAATAACATTCATAGATTATGTTTTTATTTGTACTTATAACTGTAGTCAAAAAATTTAAGTTCAACGACTTTTGTTTACAATTACCGAGTACCTAATTAAAATTTTTAAGTATTATTGTATACTTTTATATGAACTTGTGTCTATGGGTTTATTTTTCATTATGTAAGTTAGTAGTGATACATTTATATTAGGAATCTGACAATAAATTTATAAGAATTGTATGGTTCAGTGGTTTGCAAAATGGTTTAGGCTGTAAATAGGTCTGAGTTCGATTCTCATTAAAATGTAAAATTTTTTTTTATTATTTTTTTTTTTTAATTCAACAGAAATAATAAAAAAAATTACAAAATTAATTTATTTGAATAGTTTCTTTAAAAATTTGTAACTTTATTTTCATATAAAAAATTTTAAGGGTTTTTTTTAAGTCAGTCCGTACATTTTTGGTTCATTAATTTAAAATTTATACAAGTAGGTTACTAAGATTAATAAGAAAAAGAACTGTGTCATTATTTAAGAAATTTACTTTTATACTAAAACACTCTTAAATGCAAAAGATCTACCATCAATTTTTGGCTAATGAAAATTTTCAATATTTTAAGCTTAAAAGTTTTCAAACATTAAAAGAACTGTTTCTTATACCAGCAATTTACTTTTATATTAAAACAGTAACAAACTCTCAAGATCTACCTTAAATTTTTTATTTTCTATATTTCAGGGAGCTGTACTACTTTAATAAAAGTATAGTACTCATTCTAAAAATTATGGTTACTTTAATAAAATGAAAAGTTTTACATTTTAACTCAAATACCTAATAGACAGACATCATAAAGGTTAATTTTCATCACCTAAAACTTTGTTAGCCTCAGTACAAAAATTATAGATTTTATAATTAAAAATTTTGTACGTAAGAGTTGTAAAAATTTTATTTACAAAATATCAATATGAAATTTAAATTTTAAAAATAAATTTAATAGTCATTCTATATTAATTAGATTGAAAAACTAGATATTAATGTACTTACATAATATTCGTCGGGTTACGCCATAGTCACGAAACTGCTTTTTTCGCTTTTTTGACTTATTAATGCAAAAATATAGAAAATAACGAGATCTATATTATGCCAAAGACACGAATCTCTTAATCTTATTTATTGCTTTGTAATTCAATTTCCTTATTTTCATAAACTAACGAAAAATCATTTATTTCATATTTTCTTGGTGCCAAAGTCGCGAAAATTAAGTTCTACTATTTTTCAGTTTCGTGACTTTGGCGGTAACCCGACGATATGTGATATATAAAGAGATAATGGATATATGATATGATACTTAATGTATTGTAGTAGTAGTAAATAAGTGAAAAAAGAATTTGATGACTTTATTAAAAAAATGATACAAAAAAAATTCTTTTCTATGTTTTTTTTTATAAATTACATACTTGTGTATATATATATATAATTTTTTGTATCCTATTTAGAAGATTGCCAGTATATAATATGGTGATTGCTCTAAATTAAGATTTAATAATTTTTTTTGTAAATTTTTACTCACAATACAAATGAAATAAATGAAGTAGAAATTTTCAATTCATTAAATTCTACACATGTTTGATTATTAGGTTTGACAAAGTGAAAGTGATTTTTTTTTTCATTCTATCTAACACAGTTGTTTTTGTTTTTTTTTTTGATTTTGTTCTTTTTAAACGAATAATAGAGCGATAAATGATAAATATTGGCAGTATTGGTCTTTTTTTTTTTTGTAAATTTTTTTTTTTCTCAATATTGTGTTGTGTAAGTAAAAAAAAAATTGAAAATGTGATCTGAAATATTATGAAAAATTATCTGACATTATATTAACAATAGGGTATAGCTTAGCCGATATATGTTTGACTTAAAAAATTTTAAGAAGAATTTCAACCGCTTTTTACAAAATATGTTCGGAAACTTTCATTTTTATGCTAATTAATTCAGAGTTCACAATCCTTATTTAATAAAATTTGATCTTAATCAGTTAATAATTCCTAAATCAGGTAATCCCCATCTCTAAATTAAAATTTATTTCCAAAGTTTGGTTTCAATACCAGAGAGATTTTATTGGTAAGTAAAAAAGTTCGGAAACGTATTCTAAATTGTCTTAGATGTTTTCCAGTCACCCTTTGAAAAACCAATTGACTTAAGGTAACCTCTTCATATCTCAATACTATTCGTCTATATTCCTTTTCAAATATAGGGGAAGTCTTTACTATTTACTTGTGATCTGCATAGAATTGGATATTAGCTTAATAAGTCCTGTGGATTATCTTAAAATACCGTTATTTCCTAATGTTTAGAAAACCTTTGTTTACCACAGTTAAATAGATAATTAATCCCTCCGTTAAACATATTAGCCGGAGCGACGTTTAACGCTTCGAAAACCTAATGCAATGACATTTGGTGATTTAAACCCCTGAATCAACGCTATGAACTAGCAGGAGTAAATAATAAGCTAACTGAATATATCCTCTGCAAGTCTAAAGTACATTCACTCTTAGAAGAATGAATATCAGCACTTTAATGTACAGTACTTAAATGTGATGAAAGAAAACAGAGAACTTTCAGAGTTTTATAAACAACTCAACACTCTACTTTTTAGTTAATTAATTTATTTTCTCCAATTCAAACATTTGTAAATGTTTCAAGAAATCAATAGAAATAAATTGAGAATCATTATAAATCAAAATACAAATTTATAATATATTTCTTTTAAAAAAATAATTTAATTAAATTAATATCAATATCATTGTAAATTGGGGCACAAATAATGGTAGTCAAATTTGTATCAGTTTCAAGTACTTTCATTTATTTTTTGTTAAATTATGTATAAATAATTAAATATTAGCGAATATGAAAATTATTTTATATAACAACTTATTTATTGATTTAGAATTAAAAATTAATTGAATCGATGAGTTTTATAACAAAATTCATAGTTTATACTATTAAATTTAATTAATTAATAACTTGTGATTAAACTGATTAAATTATTTTAATATAAAATTTTATTTAAAATAAAAATATTTTTGGAATCAATCAAAAATTATGAATTAGGCACTGCAAATTACTTCAAATATGATTAAAACAAATTTTTGAACCTAATTGAACTTTTTGAATATCTAAATCCATTGATATACTATTGAAATAAATCATGTATTAAAACTAGAGTTTTTAGTATACTTAGTTGTATTAAAATGTAGGATAGTAAGTCCTTTAAATTCTGGAGTATCTAACTAGATCTAACTCTCCATAAAACTTGGAGCTAAAATGTACTGCCCAATGAAAAATAATTATTTGATTTTGTTAACTTATAAAATCTCAAAGGATTCACTGAGATACACTTTAAGTTAGCTTTTAGTAGCTCTTTATATCTGGTGCATTTTGTGTCCTTTGGTACCAACAACTTATCACTAATCAAATAACTAAATAATAATTTTTATTCCAAAAAACAAATATTATTTGATTAGTTATAATTGGTTGGTGTGATAGGGGCAATCTAGTGTAAGGTGTATGTGTAGTTTGAACTAATAATATGTTAAATAAGTCGAAATTTTTAACTTAAAAATTTTTGTTAAAACCCCATATTGAATTTTATAAATTGAAAATAAGTTAGATATTGTAATTTGTAATATATTTACCAGTAGGTAACACCCACATAAACCAATTTATCTACTTAAAACAGCTTTTATTTTTAGAAATTAGAATGGTTTTGTTTTTATTTAAAGAAATGCCAGCTATAATTAAAATTTATCAATGGAATTTAAAAATTAATTTAAAGAATGACGTCACAATGAATGTTTTAAGGATCTCTTTTGACATTATTGTAATTTTTTGTTTCAATTTTTAATGAAAGAGAACATACAAAATTCGTTAAAATTTATTAAACCCCACCTTCCTTTTGCAGCTTTAAGAAATTTAAATTTTTTTTTATTTTAGGATGTCTTTTAGAACCGAATTTGGAGGTGTTAAACAAAAATTGCAATGAAATGAAACAAAATGGAAATTTTTTTTTAAATAAATACAAAAGGAAAATTAAAAAATATACACGTGTCACAGGATTGCTTATTAATTTTGATTTTGAATTTTTATCATTTTATATGTACAAGTATACTTAATCCATGACTTAAAACTTAATTAGTTTATATGTCTTTCTTTGACAAATTTCAACCCAAGATAGTATTTTGTAGCAATAGACCGTTTAAATTTAATTTTTAATAATTTATTAAAAAAATGCTTTCGAATAAAGATTAATTTGATCATGAAGTTAATTAAAATTCTTAGTAAAACAAAATTAATTTAGTTTATTATATAATATGATCACAATACTAACGATCCATAGGTTTTAATTGGATTGGGTTTGAAATTTCCGTTTAGTACATCCCATTTAAGACAATCTCTTTTTTTTTATATTTTGGAAAAACCTGATAATTTTGATTTTATACCCAATTCTAAAATCTTGAAAAACTCAATTTTCAATTAAAAACGCGATTTTCTAAATATGAGATTTTCTTTAAAACTCGTTTTAAAAATCAGATTTAAGAAACCAATATTATGAAGCGCTTGGTATAATTTAACTACCAACGGCCGTGTAAGTCTCCAAATCCAACTTTCAGTACAATAATTTTGAAAAATCATATAGCAATTTAAAATTTCAATATCTCAGTAATCAAAGACCAGCAATTCAAAAGTAATTTAAAAATTCGATGTCATAATTTTGATATACAGGAATTAAAATTAACATAAAATATCCTTCTATACACAGAAAATCATTTAAAAATTTAATTAAAAAATATAATTGAAATGTACAACTCGTACTTTTGAACTTTCAAATACTCACTACATTTCGCCTCATTATTTTTCATATCCACCTTGTATGGAAGTGAAATATCTGTCATGAATGTAAAATTCCACTTTTCTTGTACACAAAAAGAACAAAAAAATTGTCTTTTCCATATTAATAACTTAAAAAGTTTTTTTGGAAACTTTAAATATTTTTTAATTGCTCTTTTGAGAGTTTTTATAAAAAAAAAAAAGTTTTTTTTTCTTTCTTAAATTCTTAAAACAAAAATAAAATTAATGTAAATAATATTTATATTTATTTTTTTTTTTTTTGCGGGGGTGGTTAAATACTCGAAGGATATTTAAGATAAAAACTCGTGAATTTTCTTTAAGTTTCTTAATTATAAATGAATTTTGACCTTTGAACCGATTCAAAGTCATTGACTCTGCAAAAGAAATAAAATTTAATATAAAAATCTTAGGAAGAACTTTATGAACATTCGTTTATAATTATAAACTTTAGTATAATTGCTAACTTTGAGGAAGATGTGCTTGTATTTTCTTAAGGATGAAATGCGATATTAATATTTTCTTAAAAGTTTTTTTTATTTTTTGATTTATTCATTAGAAATATTTTTTTTATTTCTAAGTTTTATAACAAAATATATTTCTGACTTATTCAGAAATATAGTAGTTAAGAAAATGTATACTAAAGTTTTTGATTCACATAAGCGACTTTGGTGATTCACATTCGGACCTTGAAAAGTTACAAGTCATGCTTAAGGTTTCTGTTTGTATTAAGTGTGAGAAATTTCTATTTCGTAATTCGTAAATACTCTTAAATTAAAAGTTCTACTTTATACCTAGCTAATACAATATTAGAGTTCTCAAATTTCATAAGTTTTCCAAAATATAAGAAAGTCTAAAGGCCTTTACTTTTAAACCCAAATTCAATTAGTAACATTTTTATTTATACACAAAATTTTGTTTTCAAAATATCTTAAAGTTAATTTGAGAACTTAAATAATTAAAACATATCAGATTGAATTTGGATTCAAAAATAAGTACACACACAGAGGAATAAATAAAGTTTATTATTGTATCCCACTCTTGCAGACAACCTTCAAAAGCTTCAGTACATTTCTTCACCAATATTCATTTAATCATTTTTCGATTTTTAAAATTAATTTTCCATTAAAGTAAAGCTTTTTCTCAATTCAAAAGATCGGAAAATGAGTATAAAAATATGATGCACCTAAAAGTATGCAATTTATAAAATCCTTGTAATTTTTAAAAGTTTTAAATGGACACTTACGAATACTTAAAAATAATTTAATTTAATTATTTTAATTTTATAAAATTTTATTTCATATCTATGTACGTACTACAATTTTATAATTAAAATTAATATAACAATACTTAAAATACATGTACACAATATAAAACACTTAAAATAAACATAGAGTACTTAATTCAAATGAATCATTAAAGTCAACATTTTTATTACACAATTTCAATAATTTAAAATAATGAAATACTTATGAAATATAATAATATTGTACATACATATCCTTTACATAAAAATCCTTTACATTTAAATGATAATAATTTAAAATAATATATATATATATATAAAATAACATGCGGCTTTATTTTGAGATTTTATCCATTTTTATCACATTTTATTTCATCATTTTTCATAAAAAAAAAAAAAAAATGTTGATGGCTGGTGAAACAAAATGCTTGGGATCACAGCATTTCAAATGGCAATAGACAAGTATTACAAAAAAAAAAAAAAAACGAAAAACAACAGAGTATAAAAATAAAACATAACTTTAACCCTGTAGGAATCTCCAAATTACATGTCTATATTCTTTTCATATACCCAATATGTAACGGTTTATTTATATCCCTTTTTATAATGCTTGTATTTCAGTTTGCGGCTAAGAATATTCAGAGAATCAAAAAAATAAAAAAAAAAATAAAAAAAATGAAAAAGATAAGAACAAGGAATTGGAAAAACGAAGGATTTCCAAAAAAGGACATATGAAAACTAAGCACTGCTAACTCAGTGGTGAAAAATTGAGTTTTGTATAACGGTAATTTAGAGTATAGCAACCCTTCACATTGTTTGGGGTTCTTAGTTTTAAAATATCCCTATACAACTTTTGTTAGAAAAATTTAAACAAACAGCTTTTCCCATCTTTGGAAGATGTAGCTTTGCAAAGAGTAGAGCCACATAAAAAAGTTCATATATCGAATTGTTTTTTTCAAATACCACCCTGGAGTTTAAAATTCATTTCTTTATTTTAAACAGTGTCAAAGTTTTGTAAACACACGAACGAACGAACAGACTATAAAAGTTTAATTGTAAGGACATTTTTTTCATACAATTTTTTCTGAAAATGAACTAAAAAAGGACACACGGTTTTATCGTACTGAGTACTTTTTTTTCAGTATATTTGTTTGTTTGTTTGCTTTACATCCTTATTCTTTCATAAATGACTGTATATATACATATATATATATACATACATACATATTTACATAACATTTAGTTGTAGTCGCATATACCATATCTTATTCACATCTGAATAAAAGCTTATGGTACCCAGAGGAGTTTTTAAATTTAAAAGTTCCTCCATCGTTTTGTTTTTTTTTCTCTCGGTTGTTGTTGTCGGATTTTTTAAAGGAGCGAATGAAAAAAAAAAAAAAAAAAACAAGAAAATAAATAGCAAACTATTGAGAAAATAAAGAAATAAAAAACAAAAAAAGGAAATACTAAAAAAAAAAAAAAAAAGTTTTATTTTTTTTTGGAAATATACAAAAGGGCAAGAAATTGATGCTTAATGGACATAAAGCTAATCATAAGTAACTTTGCCTCAATGCTTCAATTCCATAAAAAAAACAACAAACAAAGAACCAAAATTTTATAAAAGTTTAATAATAAAAATTTTTTTTTTATTTTTTAACTGAAAAAAAATAAAGAAAACAGAAAAAACAGTCACAAAAATTTAAATTTCATCTATATTTTGTTTGTGTTAGTTCTAAAAATATTCGAAAAAACTTTGGGAAAATTTAAATTGCCGCTATAAGAATAGAAGAGTTTACAGCTAGTTTTTAATAGCATTCAAAGGATATTTATCTTATATTTAAAAATCTAGTTTAAAATACGGGTTTTAAGTTGAACTCAATTTTTTTGCAAAGGAGTATCGACCAAAGAAGTTTCGACCATAGATTACTATCTACCTATCGATTGCTAGAACAAATTATATCAACCGAAGTACTTTGAAAGACTAGTGATCTAGTGTTTTATTTTTAGCAAATTTAAATTATTTCTTCATCTGTCTGGAAGTTTCAATTATACTTCCAACTTTTTAAATTTGCCCTTAATAGTATCTGATGATTTTCTCCATTTTCTTAACTGCGTCTTGCCTTTTCAGCCAAGCAATAAATATACGTTGTAGTTCCCAAACCTAATAATCCTTTTTTTTTCCTGCTATAAAGATCAGCGAAAAACATCAAAAATTAATCAGAGCAACATCTGACAAACGGCCTCTTATTAAAATGAAGATTTCGAAAAGACTTAAATCAAAATTTCCATAATGTAGGCTATAAAAAAAAACTAAAAGGGATATTATAAAAATTGATGTTTGTATTCTTTTCTTCAAAGAGTTTTTCATTAAGCTTTAAGTTGAACAATTGATCAAATCTTTATTGTATTTATCAACATATTCACTTGAACGAGGACATTGTAAAACATATAAAGTCCAGCAGATTAAGTTGGGCGGGGCATGTCATCAGAATGGCGGAAAATAGAGCACAATACAAAATTTATAATGCTAGACCATTGCTTAACAGAGCAAGAGGTAGGCCTAGAAGCAGATGGGAAAATAACATTGAAGACGATACCAGAAAACTAGGGGAAATAAACTGGAAAACCACCGCGAGAAACAGAGATGAATGGAGGAAGATAGTGAAGAAGGCTAAAACTCACCAGGAGTTGTAACGCTAAAAGATGATGATGATCAACATATTTACAACCAAACAAAACCAGAGGACTGACAAGGTTTCGATCGAAGAAAATTAGATTTATTTTTGAATAAAATGAAAATAAAACTAAAAATAATGGAATTGGAAATTTTTTACCAAATTTGAATAAATAGTCTCAATGGAATAATTTCGTTGATTTCTTTATAATATAGAATTTAGAAATGGATGCCTTCTTCAATTACCGCTTTTTAGTAAAAGATTTTTATTTGATTCTCTATAGTCTCCAAAAAAACACTTTTAAATGAGCCGTATCAATTGTTATCTTATTCATGAACTTATTATCGACTATTTTTATTATATGGCTGATATCAAATCAATATTAATGTTGAGTTGGTAGAACTTTAAGGTTTTTCTTTTATTTAATGAGACAAACATAATTCTTAATGAAGTTACTACTTCATTATTGTTCTAAAGTATTCAAAACTTTAGGGACAATGGATTGAAATGATCAGAAAGCAATTTATTATACCCCCAGATCTTTAAAATTAATAATCCCTTGGTAATGTAAGATTATTAATTAAGAAACCCATCCAAGCATCAATCCAAAAATTTGGAATGGTACCTTTACTATTTACATTACAAAATTAGCTGAGGTAATAAAAATTTAAATAGGACAGGGTATTACAGTATTTATTTTTATTGGGGAATACAATATTTATATAATACAGTATTTATTTTTATTGGGGAATCTGTTTATACGGAAAAGTCTTAATATCACTGTTTAAGATTTTAAGAAGAAGGTTTTAATTTGAATCGTGGAGGCTTAAGGATAGAGTAGTTTGATCCTTAAATTTTTATTTGTATTTTATTTAATTTAATTGAAATATGATAAATTTAAGTTCTTAGGGAAACCTTTCTTTTATTTTAGATGTTTTAAAAAAAAAAATTTCTTGGAATCTTTTCATATTCCGAAAAAAATTGATTAAAGTTCATTAACATTAAAGAATCATATTTCATCTCAAGTAATTATAGTATACTTATTTAATATAATATTTCCTTACCTTTTTTTAAATTTTATAAGAATTAATTTAAATTTTAAAAATTAGGTATCTAAGTAATTATTTTTAAGATTCCAGGAATACAATAATCAATCAAGGGTTTCCAAGATCTATGTGTATATTGAAGTTTGAAATATAATTCCTATTAAGTTTAATATAAAATACCTTTCAATGGTTCTTGTTTCTTGATTTTAGTCCTTGTTTTTAAGTTTTTCATCACTTAGTAACTTACAAAACTTTTAATTCAATATCGGAATGTTTGTTATTTGTATCAAGGAATGATATTGAAGTTTATGAAATTCTAATTTACCTATTTTTTTAAAACCCTCTTTGTATTATCTTTACTTCATTTGATTTTGCTTCATGAATCGAAAGCGCCTCAATCTCATACTCAATTTAAGGAATTATAATAATCTGTGAGAAGGCTAGTTTAGGAGCTGATTACTTTTAAAACTAAAACATGCATCTATGGTATAGAATGGGTTTTTAAGTTAAACAGTTAAGAATATATCTTTTGAAGCGGACTACTTAGTCTGGAACTAAATAAGCAGAACGCTTAAATTCCAACTAAGATCATAATGAATTGAATTTTATAAATTATAGAAGTTGAAGCAAGAGAATAGCGACAGGACTTAAACATTTGAAAATTTAAAAATTTTACGAAATTCCCGGAAACCTATAGAAATAAACCCCCACTTCAGAACAATATTTTGTTCGTTTGGATCCTCCCTATCGCTTCCAAGTCTATGAACCGCTGAACTCTGGACACCTTGTAAAATATTTAATACAAACCCTAAAATTTTCTAAATTGTTTTTAACTATAAACTGCTATAAATTTCGATAATGACAATCTCAATAGGTACATAGAAAAATTATGAAATATTACACCTTATCATTATTACCTATATTTTTGTGTCATACAAACTTTGAACAACAACCCCCCAACACTTATTATTATCTAAATCAGTGGTGTCCAACCGAAATTGGTTACTGGGCCAAAATAAAAAATAAAAATATAATGTGGGCCGCACGTATTTATTTATTATAAAAAATTTATACAAACTAAATTATGTTTTACATATACATACATATTACTTAATGTGAAACTTGTTTTTCAATTTTTTCAGATAATTTTTTTATGTCCACAGGTATTTTCGAAGTTGCACATCGTAATTGGTTTTTTAAATTTTCATCAGTTAATCTATTACGACTTTTACATTTAACAATCTTTAATTTTGAAAAAAAAGATTCGCAAAGATACGTGGTCCCCATTGCAGCTGTAACGCTTATCGCTGGTTTTCTTAGATTAGGAAATTTATCATTGCATATGTATTTTTTATAAAACTGAACTTTATCATTGGCTTCAAACATATATTTTAATTCAGAAGATGACTGGAGATCTATTAACTCCATTTGCAAATTTGTTGGAGCTGATTCCACAACAATGTCAAATGGACATAGGAAAATATTAAATATATTCTCATATTTCTTTAAATATGAAAATCTCTCCTGAAATTCTTGTAGTAAATTGGTAATTTCTTGAGCATATTTAGAAAAATCTTTTTTGTCACTATTAAATATATGTAATAATGGAAAGTGGACAGAATTTTTTGATTTTAATTGACTTTCATAAAGTTTAAGTTTTGTTATGAATGCTTTTATATTTCCATAACAGTCTGTGATCAACTTGTTTTCACCTTGAAGCTGCCAATTCAGTTCGTTTAATTTCATAGTAATATCTGTAAGGAAACATAAATCCAAAAGCCACTGCTCATCATATAATTCAGGAACATTTTGGTCATTTTCATTCATAAAAATTCCAATCTCTTCTCTCAAATTCCAAAATCTTTCTAAACATTTCCCACGACTTAACCAGCGAATTTTCGCATAAAAAAGCAAATCACTGTACTCAGATTCTAGTTCTTGAAGGTAATCTTGAAACTGACGATGTTTCAAGGAATTATTTTTTATTGCGTTAACTGTTTTAATAACGACTGACATCACATGGTTCATATCAAATACTTGCGCACATAAATTCTCAAGGTGTAAAAAACAGTGACAAATAAAAAGGTTGGGAGATAATGAAGCTTTTTCCATGGCATTTCTATAATCAAGAATTAATTTTACGGCTCCAATGTTTTTACCGATCATTGAGGCTGCACCATCTGTGGTGATTCCAATTAGGTTTGCTAAATTCAGACCATGATCATGTGTGCATTTTACGACAGCTACTTGTATATTTTTTCCGGTAGTTGTGCCTTTCAAACTCATAACATCCAGAAGTTCTTCAGTTACACTCATTTCACTATTAACACCTCGAATAAAAATAGCAAGTTGTGCAGTGTCTTTAATATCTGTTGTCTCATCCAAAGCCAGTAAGAAATAAACAAACTCTTTAGAAACCATGTCCAGCGTAGAAATAATATCATAATAAATATTTATACAAAACGGGCCGCACAAAATTATTGAATGGGCCGCATGCGGCCCGCGGGCCGCAGGTTGGACATAGCTGATCTAAATGTAGAAAAAACTTAAAATAAAAATTGTACATGAAATTTTCATAAGATACTCCCGCCAATAAAAAAATTACCGAATTATCTACCCATTTTTAAAATCGATATTAATTAATTTGATAAATTATATTAAATTGTATACACCCTAATTAATTTCCCTTCTAATTATTGTACAAAAATGTAATTAATATGAGAATTAATTATTTAATCATTTTTTGTTTCTTTTTTTCTCACTTTAAACAGGCTTTTAATTACACTCCCTATATTTATCTGAATATCGTAATTGAGGGTGATTTAGGAATTGTATTGTTGTATAATAATTTTAATTTGTTAAAAAGTAGAGTTTTCACCCAAATTAATATTTGAATTTGTGTCAATTAAAGCGGAAGCTTCTTTGAAGAACTACATACAATAGATTAACTTAAAAAGGAATGTTTTCTTTTTGTAAAACACTTTCAATACAAAACAATGGATGTTTCCCTCTTCAGCCTTCTCTTTCTTTAAAGTGTCCTTGTTTTTTCTTTTGCCTAGCTAAGAATAATTAATCTTAATGTTATTCTAAAATAAAATTTAATAAAATAAATGCAGTTGGGTAAACAGCTCATTTTATTTTTTTGTACAGTAGGACGTTAAACTTTGCAATATATATGGAATTCATCTTAATTTCCATTGTCCTTTCCACCCTGCTATTATGCTGTCAAGTTGCTTGACTATTTTGTCCATCTATCTATTTTGAATAAGGGAGATGAAGTTTTGTTCAACCAATGGATATTTAAGGTTTTTCTTAGTGCCCTTTTGAAAATTTCCGCTTGCGCCAGTTAAAAAAGGAATTAAAAAAATACTGATGTTTAATTTCACTTGAGCATTCCATCAATTAAGCATCAATTAACTTATACCCTGATAAATTATTGATAAAATTAGTACATCTCAATTAACAAATATAATATTAAGTCACTTTATCAAATTTTTAGAATAGATTTAGTTAGATCCCAGTATTAATTTTCTGAATTAAATTTTAAAATGAATAAATTAAACATGCATATCTTTCAAAAATTATAAGGAAAATATCTCTAAAATCTGTGCATTAAATAAAGGTTGTTAGAAGTTTATAATCATATTTAGAAAAACAAACTTTGTAATAAATTAAGCTTGAATTTCCTTTAAAATAACTTTTTAATAAATCTTTCACATTTTAATATGTCATCTGGAATGACATTATAAAATCCACAGACGTTAATAAATGTTATAAACGGCTTCTGTCTTATGTCAGTACTAAAGAGAGTGCAGTACTTTAATAGTTAAAATATTTTGTACATTCTATTTAAATTTTTTTTTATGTTCTAATTCCTCCTTTTGGGAGCATAGGATACCTAGTAGGCATCTCCATCTGACTCTATTCGAAGTATCTATCTTTGCTTCTTCCCATGTTTTTCCAATTGAGGTCGCAGTTCTTCCAATATCGTTCGCCTCCAGGTGTTAATAGGGCGGCATCGTCTTCGGGTTTCTTGTGGGTTCCAATCTAGTGCTTTCCTTGTTATGCTTTCTTGTGGTTATCTAAGTGTATGCTCTATCCATCTCCACTCTTTCTATTTGATCTCTTGCCAGAGCAAGAATTTTATATAGGTAAGTTAAATATTTTAAAATTTAATAAGTAATTTTTTAAATATATTTAATAACTAACTATATATTAATAATATATTCTAAAGTATTATTAGAAAATTTTAATATTAAAATATGGAATCTTTCACGATTATTCTAAAAATAAGTAACTATTAAATTTTTTAATGACATTTCCAATAATTAAATTAGTCATTTAAAATATTTAAATTACTTAAATTATTATTTAACAAACCGAAAAACTATAGTATAACTATTAATCAAACAAAATTTTTTTTAATTATACAATATTAAAATGTTGTAATCATTAAAATTACTTAATTAAAATTGTATTTATCTCAAAATTTAAATAATAGATTTATCAATACAAAAAGATATTACAAATAATTCACATAATAATTAAAGTAATAAGTATTATATTTTGTATATATTTATTATGTAATATGTAATGTATATATATATATATTTTTTACATGAAATTATTCTTTATTCAATAGTACAAAGAGTTTGAAATCCCAACATTAGAATAATATAGATTAATAATAAAATCTATTTCAATAAAATAGTTTTATATATATGTATATGTATATATAAATATATTTAAATGTAACAAGTTTTTCATTTCTTGTTCAACTACAACAATTTTCCCCAACAAAAACAACAACAACAAAAAGTTGAAGAAAAGAAAAAACATATATTCAACACATAATTTGAGTTTGAGCACTATAGAACCGACACGTAGAACACAATTAATTGGAACGTGACTAGCAATTCTTGAATATCGCATTCATTCATCAACATTTCATTTTTATTTTTTTTTTTTTTTTTGTTTACTTGTTTGTTTTTTTTTTTTTATTTTTTTCTTTATTATAAATACATATAACAATTGTGTTTAAAAAATTTGGTGCAACGAAGGTTTGTTATTATATTACAGGGAAATTTAAATTATAATAGTGATTCGATTATAATTGAATCGATAGAATAGATTTAAAAAATATTATTTTGTTGTTATTTTACAAATTTTGCGGCCAACATAATTTGAGTTTATTTCATGCGGTCAAGAAAATAAATTAGTTAACATACTCAAGGTCTAAGCGTGCTGCTTTCTTTTGAAGATCTGGAGATTAAATCTGCTTAATATAGGAAAGAATATCAATGGAAAATAATGGTGACTCTTTAACATTAAGAGATAATAAAAATTTTGAATATTTTAATGAAAGCTTATAACTTTAGCTACTGAAATATAAAAAAATCTTCTATATTTTACAAGGGCGAAGATGTTATAATTTTTTTAAAAATTTTACGAAATTACTTTGAAATCATAGTTATCATAGCAAACTGTTAGAAATAGGTCAATCCTTCACGAACATTTTTTGTTCGTTATCAACTTCTGCATCACCTCCGCTCTTCCTCATCTTTGAGTTTGGGACACTCTCTTTAGTTTTGGATGTATGGTATTAATACCTGAATAGCTTCATCCTGTATAGTATATGGTATACCGTTATGCTGAAATTAATTTTTACAATATTTTTTGGCTCCTTAAATCCGTTTAAGCTAAAAATTTGAAAATTTGTGAGAAGTTAGTTAGATCTTTGGAAATAGGATCTATCCTGTAGTTAATTAGATCCTCATATCGAGCTATCTTTCTATAAAGAGCTATAAAAAATTAAAAGCTGAAAATATGTTTTTTTAATCATCTGTAACTAAAAACCTTTAACATAAATACCTGAAATATGTATTTTGAAAATTCCATTTTGGTCTTAATTTATCGCATATCTTATTAATTGGATCTGGAACCCTATTTTTTTGGAACTGGATCTGGAATCCCCTACTTTTACATGAATTTTTTTGGAACATATCTATCGCAATCGTAATTCTAAATAAGTGGAATTTATCATTCGTTAAAAATCACCCTATTCATTTTTAAATTAAATATCGTAATAATTTTATCCGATACTGTAAATATTTTTACAAATATGTTTTTACTATATTAAGGTTGTTTTGTGTATGAGTTACTAGTTGTACATAATGCATATTGCGAAAAAAAAACTCCTGAAACTCATTCCAAAGTTTATATTTTCTCCCTTAGTTCTAAGTTTTATTACAATAATTGTTAAAGTTTATCTGTTCCTGTTAGAGTTAGTCCAAAGGATTATTTTAGCTATATTATAATATATTTTATTTTTTAATATTATTTTTCTAACATTATAATGAAATTTTTATTTTATATTTGGTCTTTTACATCAATATTATAAGTACGAACATATCAACATATATTACAATAAATAAATATATATCTGTAGATACGTCTAAGGCGTGAATCAATATTTTATATTTTATACATGTAATGTGATTATCTTGCAAAATTAAAAAGAATAAATATCCAGAAAAACATGTTGAAAAACGTGACGATTATTTCTATTATTTACAATTTCGTAATCATATTGATAAAATAAAATATATAAAACAATTCAATTCCAATAATATATTGAATTTATCTTTTAGTTGGAATTGAAGTATATTATATATTATATAAAAAATACAAAAAATAATAAACTTATGCTTTAAATTTATTAAATAAAAAAAATAAATGTATTATAAAATGTTGAACTAGATTTGAAAAAAATTGTTTATTAAAATATAAAATAAAGAAATATATTTATTAAATTTTTTTTTAGTATATTAATATTTTATAATTAAATTAATAATTGATTTGAAATTTAATTATATTTTAAAAAATATATTGATTTAAAATAATTTTAAAAATTGAATAAATGTGAGCTAGTATAAATATGAGTAACACGAGTGAACCCGACATTGGGAATCGGGATCATCCAATACTTTTAATAAATTTTTTCTTAAGTTCCTCAGATCTTCTTCAGGAAAATTTTGAAATGTTCCTAAAACTTAATTATTGCTGAATTGAATCGCTGAAATATATGTATTGAATCTAGCACCAGTATCTAGACAACGTAAAATATCCCGCGAAATGCCTGCGGTTCTTAAGTAAGAGTAGGAAATACTTTACATCTCCAAATCTACTTTAAATTTTTAAAATATGCATTCGGCCGAGACTTGAATATAATTCTCACATATTTGCTGGAGCTCCCAGCACCACTCCTCAATATCTGGATAAGATGCAAATGGGAGCTGTTCGTATTTACGAGCTCTTTTTTAAGTCGCACCTTCAAATTGTGGAAGACATTACCTCCAAATTGTGAAACACATTACCCCCAAATGTACTTCCCAATACATATGATCTAGAAATATTCAAGAAAGCGGTCAACTTTTACCTTTTGTATTGCCCATTCAACCCTTAATAGACATTAATGTCTTTGTTGGTACTTTTCAGCTATTATACTATGCAAGCAGCTAAAGTGCTTATCCCATATTTTTCGCTACCGGGGGAGGTTGTTTAAGTGAGTATAAATTTCATACTACTGGAGGGATTAGTACTTCAGGCGGGTTTTTTAGCTTGAAAAATTAGAGTTTTGATTAATCCATGTCTCAGCAGAGGTTTCTACCATAACTTAAACCCAGTTAAGTGATATTTGAACAACGACGATATTACAAGAGCCCCATTAAACCCGGCGATGAAAGAATCAAAAAATGAAATATTTCAGATTCAGTATCCCGGGAAACTTTTAACTTCGGGACTTTGCTCATAAACTGCCTATTTTAACAGAAACTTTTGGTCGAGCTTGCGATTGCTCAAATACAGATAATCTGTTTAAATGCTAATTTTAAAAAACTTTTATTGAAAAATTAGAAGCCACGTGTAAAAATTAATAGCTGCTGTATCTTGCAAATTAAATATGCACCTCGTTTTAACCGAACGCTTCAATAATAATTTAAGCATTCATTATAATTTTTAGAAACAATTACAACTACAAACACTAGACATAAGGCAGATTAGATCTCCATACACCGTCAATTGTAAAAAAAAGTGTAATAGCGACACTTCCAATTCAAGCGCAACAAAATTTTAAACTCAAAAACAGTTTCCTGAATTTATTAGGTAGAAACCTTAAGAAATAGTAAAAAATATATAATAAAGCTTGCCCTTGAATAAGCTTTCAGAGTATGTCATTAAAAAATTCAACCATAATCTTTTATTTCAATTTAGTTAAAGTCTTCATAATTAGATGCTATAAAATGCAAATATTAGAAAGATCACGGATTACTTTCCATTTTGTTTTATTTTTATGTTTTTCCTTCTAAATTACCACAATTAACCTTCTAAAACACCAAATAAGTACCGCAAGTTACTGTTATCATAGTAACCATAAAAAAAAATTAATTAGTTATATTAGAATTTTATCTTTCATAGTATCTACATAGTATACGTGTAAGTACGTTCTATATACCCTATATAATATATTATATTTGCATATATAAACTTAAACTTATAACTATGGTACTTTATGTAATAGCCTTCATTATGATGTATTGGTATTTTACTGACAAATTATATTATCACCTTTATATAAGTTATCCATTTTTTTTTTTTTACCTTCATCATTTATTTATCGTTTATATATTCAAATTTATGAATTAATTTTGAGCAGATGTTTGTACACTTAATTATTTTTAAATTGAGGGAAGGCCGAAATTGGTAGTACGGAGTGATTTGATAATTATTGTTAAAAAGGTGTGTAATAAATTTCTGAGATGAAATGACATGAGAGTTGTAGATAAATTTAGTTAAGAATATTATGTCCGATGGGGGTGTGTAATATAATGAAGAGTTGCTCTGAGATTCAAATTTTTACAAGTAATATTTTTATTTTATTTCAATTTTATATTTATACTGATTCCAAGTGAATAGTTTTGCAGAAATAATTGATAGTCCGAATATCTGACACTATACTATCAATATTTAAATTTTCTTACCCTTATTCCCCAGACTTCATTTTTCCAATGAAAATTTCAAAGCCATAGATTTTTAAAGGGGTGCATGACTCTTTACTGAACAAAAAAGTCCCGAATGGAAAAATCGCAAAAAACAAAATCTCGAATTTAAATTTTGTTGAAAAAATCGAAAATATTACAAAATCCTAAAAAAAAAGTCCTGAAAACCAATAATACCGAATTTTTCTTAATTAAAAAAAAATTATAAAAACGGATTTTAGAGTTGGGTACGAAATCAGATTTAAGAGATTTTTACAGAATAATGTTCTAATATATTATGTTTACGCGAGATTCCAATTATGGAAGTTTTTAGAGTTAGATTTTGTTTTGATATTTTAAATTGTTCAGGATTTTAGTAATTTCGAAATTTATTTTTCAAGACTTTAAATCATTCGGAATTTTTTCGTTCAGGATTTTTACATTTGAGATTTTGCGTTCGGAATTTCTTTTTTTCAATAAAATGTTATAGACCCTTAATAAAGATCTCATTGCCGATTTTGTTATCGGATTTTTGATTATTTAAAATCCAACACACCTTAAAAAAACTATAATGCGCATATTCCTTGAGCTATGTTCGATTACGACTGTCATCAAATTGTGAATTTTTTGTAGTCCGTAAAACCGATTATAATCAATTAGGTTTATTTTTTATTTTACAGACATTTACGTCATTTATAAGTGTTAACTTTAGGGTTGCATGCAAATTTATGATGAAAACTAATTCTTTTAAAAACCTTTTATCACGTGCAATGCATTTTGCATTGAATCAGATCCTTTGCAAAAGAATCTTTTAATATTCTAAGGATTTAGATTTTATGTTGAATGAATGAATGATGAAGATAGATATATTAAAATAATATAGATATTATATTTAAAATGGTGTATGTATAGGTATATGTTGATGTAAAAGAACATTCAGGGATATTTTCATGATGAAGTATTTGCAATAAAATGCAAATTCGTGACAATTTTATTGTGCAAATAATTTTTTTTTAATATAATATTTAAATATAAATTTTATATACCTAATGAAATATATGGATATATATATGTATTTGAATAGAAATATATGTAGAATGTAATATTATTTACAGACTTAATTTATAAGTTTTTCTATTATTTGTTTTGTTTAATGTTCTTTTTATACATTTTATATGAAGGATTTTATTAAAGTCAATTGATTTTAATTATTTTTAAAATACAAAATGTCTTTTCTAGGGAATTTTTTCAAATTTAATTAATTTATTCTCCTGTCTAATAATATATTTTAAATGAAAATTTAAAATTAATTACATACTTAATTCTTTTTCTCCCATGTTTTCAACATTTATGAAATGAAATACAATTGAGGAGAGTTATTCCTAATTATGAGACCAATGGTCTAGTGTTTAAGACGCACGCATTTTAAGTGGAAGCTTTTGGATTCAATCACTCGTCAGATCATAATTAAAAAAACTTGTATATTTTATCGGAATTATTTAAATTATATAGGTTAATATCTTTATAAAAAATTATCTTAAAAAAACAAATATATAACTCTTGTGAAAGATAACAGATGGCGTATAAACATATGTGTAGGCATAACATTGTACAATAGCTTTAGCCGAGTAACCAACAGATTAGTGAATATTATAATGATTAAAGAAACTGAAGTCTAGTCTAAATGGCTTGTTGAATGCCCTATACTCTTTAAAGGAGTGGAAAAGGATTTAAATAAAAACCCAATTATTTAATTCCCCGATTTTCAGTCCCGTTTTTCAAAATCCTGTCAGCGGCTTTTTATTACTTACTATATTAAAATCCCAGTTTCTTGTTCTTAATGTTGAGACTTCAAATAACTGGGATTGAAAATTTTAGGACCCAATAACATTACATATGTTAGTTGGAATAACAGAAAACTAATAGACCATAAGTGAATATATCTAAAGTTAGTATCTGCAAAATGTCTTTAAAATAGACAAGTCGTCGGCGAAATATAAAACTCTAGGTACTCTACAGCTAACCTAACTACTGGTACCTATTTATTTACATTAAATACTAAAAGAAAATAGATGAAAATGATATCCAAAAAACCATTTTCAAGGTCAATCTCTCATTATCTCATAATGATCAGATTACTAAAAATCTAATTATAAGCTCTGTTAATTACAATTACTTTTAAAATTCTTTTAATATTTTTAATATTTATCAAAATTGTATTAAATATAGAAAAATTTTTCCCAGAAAATATAATTTAAAAAATTTTCCACTCTTAGTATCTATATTAGCCTTTAAAAATGTTGTAAATAAACAAATGAAAAAAATCCTTATCCATCATTTTGAGGTTATAAAAAATTATTGGGATTTTTATGCCCCAAGGCTTTTCAAAATTATTTTCTCTACAAAAGCAGAAAATAAAATTTACTGAGCTACTGAACAATAATATACATATATATATAATATACAAAATTCACTTTTAAAACATTTTAAAGTTATGGTAATCTTATACTACTCATGATTTAACTGGGATTTGTGTTTATTATTGTTTATGCAAATTACCAACATATAAAAAATAACATATAAGATATATATATTTTCTTATTTATCCATATGTGTAGCAATATGTAGGTCTATTTCTTTTATTAATATATCACATAGATTTTTTTTTCATGCGAAACAAACATTTCCTAATACAAAAAAAAAGAGATTCACGAAAATGATATATAAAATTTCAGCCTAATCTGTTTTGTTCTATCGACCATTTTTTGAAACTTTAAAATAACTAATATGCAATTAGTCTTAGATTAGTTTGAAACTCATTATTTACTCTACATTAAAAATCTGACCACGTGAAAAAAAAAAATCACTGTATCTACTCATTATATTACTATAATTTATAAATGACAGCTGTCAAATGTCTTATAACACTATTCTTCAAGCACATAAAGTGGTTCCTAATTAATGGGACTACTTCTTTATTGATGTACTTCTTCAGCACAATATATTTACTTACATCTTTTAAAAGTGATTTCGGATTCCGAAGTTGTGACATTCGGAGAAGTTATGCTTGGGACATAGATAAATCTTCCTGACTTTAATTCGATTTTAACCAATACATAAGCTACGAAGATAATAAATTATTTATTTTAACATGAAACTTAACTACCAGTTGAAAGTAAATTAATCTCCAATTTAGTTGTTACAATAATTTTATTTTAGTTTATAATAAATTTCAAAAGATGGCGTATATAACAAAATAGCTTTGAATATTCGCATAATATAATTCCATAAGGATTGACAGAATATTAGGTATATATCCTGTTAAGTATGATATCTTTGAAATGTCCAGAGGGATAAAGAAAAGTGATTTCCATAATAAAATTTTAAAAAGAAAATATGTATTGGGTTTGAAGAACTTTAGGAATATTTTGAATTTTGGAATATTTCTGCAATATGTGGAGGATATAATATTATAGTCTGTTAGTTTGAAAATCTCTTTAGGTATTCACAGTTGAATTTTAAATAACTATAGTATATTTTTAGGGTAAACCCTAATCAATTATATCTTTTTTCAATACTTGAATCCAATTTTAAGATTAAAATAGTTGGAATAGTTTTAATATATTAAAAACGTTCAAATAAAATATCTGCGTTTTTAAATTTTAATTTAAATTTTAAATTTGAAGCAATCGCTTCTGTTCTTTCTATCTGCAATAAATGGAATAACTTTTAAGTTTTTCCTATAGGAACTATTAGATTTTTAGTACAGTTGGTTGTGTACAGTTGTACCTAAATGTAAAGTTTGGTTTTACGGATCGCAATTGTGAAAGAAATTTCTTGGGAAATCGGAATTAAATAAAAAATTCTGGTCATCTTTTGTAGCTCTATTTTATTTTGTATTAACATTTTGATAAAATTTTATTAATTGATGTTGCCTGATGTGAGTTATACAGCGTGAATTAAAATTATTTATTTTCATTTGCTTTTAAATACAACAAAACTGTGAAATATTAGAAAAATAACTTTTTTAAGATCAAATGTAAGGGTATGTGTGTAACTCCAATTACCTATCTAAAGGTTAAAGTAATAAAATTTTATTTTGAGATTTTATTAACCTGCTAGTGATATCAGAGAAATGTATAAAGATTTTCAAGTTCTTTTATTATATGATATTGTAAACGATAATTTAAATTTATAACACATTCAAAAAAACTTAAATTATAGTAAAAATCTATGTATGGGTACATGTATAGCTATAATTTATTAGTCTAGAATAAAAGGGTTTAATACAATACAAAATACATATTATAAATATTTAAACTTATGTATATACTATAAACTTATTGTAATTTTATTCATATATTAGTATATAAATGTATGTATATATATAATGTATAAAAGATATATTATGATGAATGAGTATTTCCGTATTTTAAAATAAACATAAATAATTTAACATATACATATACATATACCTTAGTAAAGATTCTTTTGTTACAAATGTTTTTTTGTGTGCTAAGCTTGGGGGATAAATATTAAAAAATTTGTTACTCACTTATTTATGATAATTTTACCACTTATTTTCAATTACTGTGATTACTATTGATTGATACATTTTTAAAATGTTTAAGAACCTCTGGGAATAAAATAATAGAAAAATTTCATTATAAAAAAGAGTAATTTTCAATTTATTCAGTACAATGTCATATCTATTAGAAAAACTTTAAAAAGAAAATTAAATTATCATATTAAAAAAATGTATCATTAGAATTTTAATTTTTTTAATTTAAAATTATTTTATTTAAATTTAAAACTGTCTAAGTAAAAGTTACCTTACTTACCTTGAAAAGTTAAAAGAAACTAGAATTTAGATTAAAGTACTCGTAGATCTTAAATGAATTTCAGCTTCTTGCATGATATATTTTATACAGTAGAACAGTTTAGTACATGTTTGGTAGCCCTGTAAAGTAATCATTAAAATGGTACTTAAATTATGTGTTACCATTACTTGGTAATCATAATTTTTTAAAATGTGATTAAAAAACGTTAGTAATGATACTTTGAAAATTCAATTACCAATAAAAATAATTAAGTATTTAGTTGATAATTTCTAGAAAATATATAAATTTGTATTTCAATTACTTTTGAAATTACTTTTGGTATTTAAATTACTTTTGTAATTATTTTTGATAAATATTAACGAGTTATAGAAAATACGAAATTAGTATAAGAATTACAAGTTTTTTTTGAAAAATCAAGCAATTTAAAATAAATTCTTGTATCTTTTACAATAATTTTGGATATCGGTACCATTTTCTCCAGTTCAATAAAGCAGATCACTTGACTACTTTGGTGCGTAGAGCTTCAGTCAACTCATTTACAGGTTTAATTTATTTTTAATGCTAATGTCTTTAGTTTTAATTTCTCCAAAAAAATGCCAGCTTTCCTCATTAATTAAAGATTACTTTATTGTAATTGAAAGAAATTGTGATCCCATCTACAACCAGCCAACCTCATTCAATTTTTCCCTCTGAGGTAATTTAAATCAATTTTATTTTGCATTTTTTGGCACAATTTCCGTACAGACAAAATGCATCCAACTCATTTAAATTATAAATTCATTAAATCTGAAAAATTCATTATTATGTTATTCAGGGCGCGATTAAAATCACAAACTTTTTTTTTACAAAAAAAAAGCACAAACTTTCCTAATTATGTTCTTTCTATCACTTTATTTCCTTTAATGGGTCAGATTTTTTTTTATTGAAAAAGTTCAGAATTATTTTTTTCTATTTTCTTATTTTCACATCATCTTCTGATGTTTTTTCTTCTTTTCGTTTTTTTTCTAAACAGAGCGGAAAACAAAAATCAAGAACTGTAAAGAAAATCAGATAAACAAAATATTACAGAAATGGTTTAATCGGTAAACTTTACCACTAAAACGTTTTTATTTTTCTTATTTTCACTCAAATATCAACAATGCAAGTGGGAAAACAGTTTTGTAAACAGGGGCTAAATGAAAAGAAACAGTATTTCAAGGTAATGGAAAATATTGAATTAAAGGTAAAATAAAAGAAAACTGAAAGTAAAACTTAATAGAAAATAGATGCCATCTGCAAAGATTTCAAATAAAATCTTCTTTTAGTTTTATTTCTTAACAATTTGAAAAGATGTGGAAATTCTGAAGAAAGAAGAGGAAATTTACGCTATTTTGATTTCTCCGGGAAACTTGTAAAACTGAAAAAACAAAGTTTATTAAAGATTTCAAACTTAAATTAAGTCTTTCACAAATTCTATTTCAGAAAATATATACTTGTATATGTATTTAAGTATATATGTAATATGTAATTTATACTCAATTAATGTTTGTAAAATAAAAAATTCAACTAAACTTTTACAAAGTTTTTGTACCCCACAATTAAGGTGTTTGGTTAAAATTACAAAAATGTCTTTACACATCCTAATTAAAAGTTTTGATTTCAGTTCATGTATCAAGTCACATGTATACCTTTATGTTGTATACCTATTAATATATAGATTGTAACTGTAATTTTATAATTTACTCTGACATTATCTGCAATATTAGTTTTTAGTTAATGACAGTTAGTTTTCTTTTCAGTTTTAGACAATTTTATCAATATTTTTTTCGTGGGGTATAGTAGGGCAAACAGGGACTCTAATTAAGGAAGAAATATATTTAGTTAACAGTAAGATCGGAACAACTGCCAAAAAAAATATTGAAAACAAGGAATTATATACCTCTGACTTTTAAGGTTTTATTACACTCTATACTTACTGAGTTATGACATTTATTGAGTATTGATGAGCTAAGCTGAAGACTTCTTTACTACAAGTCGAAAATTTTAGAAAAATTTTTTTAAAAATAACAAAGCTTAAGAAAAAATGTAATTTTTCTGTATTAGTATACTCCGGAGTTACATTATTACATTATATAAATCTCATATGGAGTTCTCTTCCCATATTTATAGACTCTCTTTATAATTGGTACTGTAATTATTTTTAAGAATTAAAATACTCTCTCATAAATCATAATTAGTACTGTTATTAATTTTTAGCACATTTTCAAAAAATTTTGTAAAAATGTGCCTATATAGCTTCACTCTGTCCGTCTGTTTGTCCGTCCGTATGTTTACAAAAACTTTTACACCGTTTGAAATAGAGTAAAGTAATTTTAACCATGGCTAGGTATTGCAAAAAAAATTATTTCGTAGAAGAATTTTTTTCTGTAGCTCCATCTGTTACGGGGCTAAAGCCCCCCAAAGTTGGAAAAAGCCCTATATTTAAATTGGTATAACAAGAGTTCTGTTAGGTGTATTTTTATTCAGAAAACGGTAACAGAGAGCTGCTTTTATAGACTTTACAAAAATATGTTGTTAAAATGTACAGGGTCGCCATACGGTACTAAAATATACCATTGTGCAAAATTTTTGACCCTACATATCTTCTAAACGGTTCAAGCTAGGTCTTGAAATTTTGGGAGAAGTTAGATTCTTAGAAATTATTTGGATTCGGTCCACAAAAAACTGTTGCATCTTAAATGAGCGAAAAGTAGAGAATGTCATTAATTCGATATATATTTTCAACCAATAAAATTTTTGTTTTAAATGTACAGGGTTGCCATACGGTACTAAAATATACCATTGTGCAAAATTTTTGGCCCTACATATCTTCTAAACGGTTCAAGCTAGGGTCTTGAAATTTTGGGAGAAGTTAGATCCTTAGAAATTATTTGGAGTCGGTCCACAAATCACTATTGCATCTTAAATGAGCGAAAAGGAGAGAATGTCATTAATTCGACATATATTTTCAACCAATAAAATTTTTGTATCCGGATGCTTGCAACCCATTTGAAATCATTTTAATTTTTAAATAGTATTAGACTTTATAACACGTAGAAACGTCTTAAATTTTCAATAGATACAATTATACTATTTTTGTTTATATTGTAATATTTTATATTTGTGTTATATGGCATTCTATATCTGTAAGTTATATTACTCAATTAAATTATTTGTTTATACTTTGCATTTGTTGTTATATTAATGAAGATATATAATTATTAATTATTTATTATGCCATTAATTTGAACCCAATGGCGAATGGTAGCTGCGTCAAAAATCAGAAAAGTTTTTTTACATTCACTGGTATTCGAACCCGGATATTTTGCATGAAAGGTCGGACCTCTAACCATTGCGCCACCCAGCCGTAACTTTACTTTTAATCTATAAAATATCCATGCAACTTTATCTTGTTACTTTTCAAATTTAATAGCGTTATTTTTTTAATCGCTTTAAACAAATTATTACTTTTTTTTTAATATTTTCTTTAATTCTAAATTTATGTCATATCTAAAACACTTATCATTTCTAATGTTTTTCATTTTATTTGCCTTTGACATTAATCCTGACAAATACACATTAAGTGGTTTTGCTTTTGGCATTCTTGTAATTTAATTCGCATCATAACTATAACTTGTCATAAAAAACTTTGACTTTATTGAAAGAATATACGATTGCATCAATTAATGCAACACAAAATAAAAAACTAGGGACCACTCGAACAACAAAGAAGTACTAAATGTAAATAGGACAAGTTTGTAGAATCTGAAAAGAGAATTATAAAAAAAAAAACAGAAAATTAATATAATTATATAATGTATAATTTTAGAAATAATATAAATGTTACTAGAAATATAAATGTAACCTTGTATAAATGTTATTCAGTATGATAAGTAGATACTATAGTTAAAATATAAAAGAGTTGATAAAAATAAACTAGGTTGATATAAAATGTTGTTTAATTATGACATTATATTTTATTATCATTAGAATTTACAACTTTGTTTTTACTAGAGAAGCCCTTGACAGTGTCTAGATTATTTAAAAAAAAAAAAAAATGGTTATTTTAAAAAAAAAAGCTGTGTGTGTGACATACATAATTAGATTATATGAAATAAAAATAGATATTAATATTGAAAAAAAAAATATATTTTATTTTTTAGTTAAATTTATTTAAATTTAGTACAAGGTTTTTTTACTCGAGTATTTAAAAAAGTTATTTATAAGTTCCCTAAAGTGTCCTTGAATTATTGTTAAAATGTCGTAAAAACAAAAGAATCATCTTTTTGTGAGTTTGAGCTTTTTACTCAGTTTGAAACTTAATTAAGATATTAATTAGCTAGGTCAACGCCTCTTTAAAAACGGAAAAAAACGGCTTACCGCTTTACAGAATTATACTTTTCTCATACGTCCTCATTCTTTTATATTACAAATCAGACTGAAAATGAAAAAATTTAATAAAAAATCACATTGTTCTCACGTATAGATTCTTTGTCTTTTTACAAAAATTGCATAACTTAGGGCGGCAAAAGTGAAAGATCTAAAAGCAAAGAGCAAAAAATCTATTCCGTACAAAGAACTTAGAGTTGAAACTTTAAGCCACAAAGATTCACACCCTGTTTTATTTTATTTTAACATAAAAAAAAATATTGCATAACTTAAGGCGCAAATGATAAAAAATCATCTAGAGTAATCTCAAGAAATTAGTAGTTCCAACTTTCAGTCACAAAAAATTTTTTTTTTTTTTAACTTAACTTTTATTTTGTTTTTTATTACATCCTTATAATAACTTAACCTACAAAAATAGTTAACAAGAAAGGTTTTTCTTATTTTAAAAATTAACATGAAAAAAGAAGTGTTTTTTTTTTTTTGTATTAAATTGTTTATACTAATTTTTTTTTTATGATGTGCTTAACCACTAATAATTATTTCTTATTGATTTGTCTTTATCTGGTATCGACATGTCATATTTTATATTATATGGATTGATGTTACCTTTAATCATATCAAATTATTTTTCATCTAGCCCGTCTACTATAATGAAATATAGTGACATGATTTTTATTTTGTATATAACTATACTTGTCTAAGAAGATGAAATGCTCAGTTATAAATATAACACTAAATTTTTCTCATTTAAAAAATATTGCATAACTTACGGGAAAAATTGCATATTTTATGGAGCACAAAATTTGCCTTTGTGTTTTCAAATTGAAAAATTCGTTCGTTTTAAAAATTTACTATTTCAATACAAACAGTTTTTCTACACTTTAAAATAGTGTCTATCTGCATAATTTGATTTTTTTTAATAATATGATATTTAAAATCCAGATGACGCTACAAAAAAAACTTTATAATTAAATTTCTTTTAAAAGAAAATTTAAAAATTTTAATATTTAAAAACATGAACTTAAATGAAAAAAACTTTTCATTATTATGAGTCATGTCAATAGCATTTAGTAAAAATACAATGTAGCTCGCATTTAATGCAATTTCATGTAGGTATAATAATATAAATTCAACTAAGTATTCAATTAAATTTAAAAAATTGGAATAACGGTTTTTTTTTTTTGTCTTTTTAAATTACTTTATTTTGCGATAACTAGTGAACAAGATAATGGCGTGTTCAATGATTAAATCTTTAAAAAAACGCTAACAGTTTAAAACTATATGTGAGTTAAATTAATAGAAATAAATAAAATTTTGTTGCATGTAAAATTGTTATTTTGTAGGACTGTATAATTATTTACAAGTAAAATCTATAATTTATGTATTTTAAATGCTACTTTGTATAAACTCGTAGTTTACTAACCTTTGGTCTGGTTTAAAAAAATATATTTAATGAAATATTAATAATATAAATATGGAGCTATTTATGAAAATAAAAACTTTCTAGTTGAACTATATGTATTTAATTTGATGTTTGGTTACATATGTATTAAAATTGAGCAATAATTATAGGTTAAGTCATAACATTCTGCCAATTTACGTGTTCCGTTTAATTACAAAGTAACTAAAAGCTTAACTAGAAAAATACTCTATATTTAATATAAAGCTGTTATAAAGTTATTGTTTTATTGTTTAAAAGTATTTTATTTATGATTAAATGTCATGAAATGGACAAGTTTTGCTGTAGATTAAATGATTAAATTATACGTTGTAGTAAAACATTAAATACAAATTTATAAATTAAATTTTTTTTTTTGTTTTAAATTGTGGTGTCTTTGCAGGGGGTCTAAATAGTTCCACCACAAATAATGTATTTTTAAATGTACTGGATTAATTTAATTAAGAAATAAATAGAAAAAATTTAATTCCAAATTGAATTTTTATAGCTTACAAATGCTTAGCATATTTTCAAATAATTTTTAAAAAGTGTGCCAATATAGTTAACTCTGTGCGTCCTACCTTAAGTTAAATTATTTCATGGAAGAATTTTTTTCTATAGCCCTAGCAGTTAGCCCTAGCCCACGGAGCTACAGACTGTATAAAATATAAAATTAACATATTTTTTTTTTTTTTTTTTTTTTTTTTTTTTTTTTTTTTTTATTATTTTATTTTTTATTTTATTTTATTAATTCATTTCTCTAAAAGAGCACTAGGCTCGTACAGAGTATATTAAAACATATATATATAGATTAACGCTAAAGTGTAATAGATGCAATAAGAAATTCAAGAAAATTAACAATATATACGAAGTATAAAACGTGTAAATCAAATTAAATAATATTTACAAATTGTAATTCAAATTAAATACGATAAATTTAGGTTTTTTGAATGTTTACTTATTAAAGTTTAAAAAATTAATATAAAGAAAGGATTCTGAAAATGAATTTAATTATTATACTGATCTAAGAGTAGTTTCTTTAAAGTGATTTTAAATTTTTGAGCTGTTGAAGCTTTGACTTCTGGCGGTAGATCGTTGTACAATTTGATACCTATGTTGATATTTTGTTCAATTCCATATAGTCCTATACCTTGTGTTGCCATACGGTATTTCAATTTACCGTTTCACGAAACTCAATTTTGGCAAAATTTTAGTCCATTCATGTCATTAAGCCGTTCTGAACGGTTTAAGCTAGAAACTTGAAATTAAACCTTTAGGAGAAGTTAAACCTTTAAAAATTATAATGAATTAATTCAGAACATTTTTTTGTGACGCGCGCCGTTAAGGAGTTGTAAGGGGTCAAAAATTTTAATTTTAGCAGTATGTGTTTATCTGTGAATTATAAGTATCAATTAAAATCTTAGACTCAGACTATTAATTATTGACTAAGTCATTCATTTTAACCTAATGATATGGTAGATAACAAATTTTTATATCATAAGAATCAGTTAAAATATTTTCCTCTTTTATTTCAATTTAAACCCAAAACTACTATGCTCTCAATCCACTAGGTTTAAAAATTTTTTTTAAAACGTAGAAAATATTATTATGTAAAAAAAAAAACTTAAATCTTACAGAGGGTTTCTATCTGCAAAAATAAAATTAAAACGTTTATTATAAAATAAAAAGTTATAAATTATTCCGAAATACATATTACATCTTCATTTATCTTAAGATCTATATTCAAATTTACCACACTCTAAAATGTAATTGCCCAATAAAATTCAGAAACATTACTAAATAAAACTCAAAATCTTCAAAGTCATTCTCATATAATATATCTTAAGTATTTCTTAATGTCTTTAGGAAAAATCTGTTTTATTTAGAGTTCTTTGATCTCAATTTTTCATTTAAATAATTACTAAATTTTAAAAAAAACCAATTTTATTTATTGAAATTTGATTTCTTCCTAATTTTAATTTTTTAAAATCATAAACAAATTTTTGAAAACTTGAAATCTCAAATAAAATATGCATCACAAACAGAATTTTAAATAATATTTTAATATTAAGTAATTGTTTATAGAAATTCTTTAATATTAAAAATAGCCTGAAACAAAATTGCATTAACAAGGAATTATTTTAAAAAATTTAATAAAAAACAAAACCTAATATATTTCTTTAATAAATTTCAAAATATAAATACTTAAATAAACTATATCTTAAGATATTCGTATTAATATTGTATATATGTATATAAATGTGTCAAGAATAATTTCATTTTATTATGGATTTAAAATATAATATCTTATAGAATTATAATAATAAAATTTTTAAAATTGAATATAATATTTCATAAGATGACATTAAAATAATATTTATTTTCAAAAGAAATTTATATTTAAATAAATACTTCTGTTTTCCATATTAAACCAGATATCCATAAAAAATATAAACCTAGTTATAATATAAGGAAAATACGATTCCCAACAGCTTCCGTTTTAAATGTACAAAAATTGAACTTCCAAAAAAGCCCTATATTTAAAAAGAGTAAAAGCGAGCTGCTTTCTTAGGCTTTACAAAAATACATCATTAAAATGTATAGGGTAGCCATACGGTACTAAAATTTACCATTATGCAAAAATAAATTTTACAAATTTTTGGCCCCACATATCTTCTAAACGGTTTAAGCTAGGGTCTTGAAATTTTAGCAGAAGTTATATCCTTAGAAATTAGTAGGAGTCGGTTAACAAAATTTTTTTTGTCACGCCCCCTGTTCAGCAGCTATAAGGGCTCGAAAATTAAAATTTTGTTATTTTTAAACACCTAGAAGTTGAATACCTGTTCAAATTTTTTTTTGTTAATATACAAAATTTTAAGGTCCAACATTATACTTTAACATATGTTAAAAGATTTTCTTAAATTTAAAAACGGTTCTTTAAATTGAAGAAAGTGTCTCTCAGTTTTAACCATTTTTGTTTAAATAGTAAAATTCTAAGTAAAATTCCAAATTTTGGTAAAATTCCCAATTTAATTCCTTGAACCTAAAAAAGTTTGGGGGAAGGGGAGCAGTGAGGATTAGATCCTTGAGAAATTGGTTAACCTTCACTATAGAAGGGCTATTAGGACTTAAAAATTTAAAAAATTAATGTTTTTATAAGTAAGTAGTAACTTAGTCACCAACGTATATATTTCCTAAATTAAACGTTAATATTGAAACTTCAACATTATATTCCGATAAAATACTTAGTATGAAACACTATATTATTTTGAAAATGTGCTTTTTTAAAAACGCTTGGTCTTTTTCATCACTTATTTAAAAGGACTCCACATGAACTCCACATGAAAATTTAATTGTTTCAAACAACTTTATATAGGTACTCAATTTGCCTTGCACAACTAGTAATATAAGTATTATTTCTGAGATTCATTGTCACTGACTACAGGGAAAAGTTTAGTAACTGTAGTTTGTAGTAAAAATAGTTAAGTAACTGTATGTACAATATTTCATATTTCAGTTTAAAAATTACCGTTCAATAAACGAAATTACTAAAAAGGTTAATTTTTTAAAAGTATAACCGTTAGCTGTTCAGTTAGCTGTTTGGCCTTTTAATGTTATAGTTACGTTTTGAAACAGGAAGGAAGGTACTCATCGATATATTATATTCTTTTTAAAAGAATTTAAATTGATCTTAATGAATTCCACATACAATTAGTAGGTAGCACTAGCGCTAGGAATACAAATAGTTACAATTCTGCTTGATTTTATATAAAGTTATTATTTAGTAATTGAGTTATAAAGTATTTCTGTATCTGTGAGTTATATTATTCAATTAAATTATTTCTTTATATTTTGTATTTGTTTATACTAATTATGTAAATGTATTTTTTTTTATCGCAAATTGAATGATTTTGCTTTGAAAGAATCTTAAACAGAGTTTGAAGAGATCAAACTTAAAATTTTAAAAAAAGTTGAAGATCTGATCTATTAAAAAAACCGCCTGTGATCGGGCAATGGTTTAATTTTGTATTATTGATTTTATACATCTTTCAAAAATATTGAATTAAAAAAATCAATTTTTTTAAAACAGAATATGGAATTATAAGATACTCTTATATTATTGTTGTACGTTGAAGGAATTCTAGCATAAGTATTATAAAACAATTAGATTTATAAAATTTAAAAAAATTTTTCCAAAGATTCTTTAAAGAATATTATTTAACATAAAAAATTTAAAATGTACTAAAAAGCTACACCATGTCTTTACACAACTATATATATATATATATATATATATATATATACATATATATAGATTTATTAATTTCTATTAAAGCTTACTATTATTCTCGGAATAATTGAAATTTATATTTAACATAAAGTTTCTTCCATACCTAACACAAATAACCTAAGAGCAATTGATTTTAAATTGTTTTTTTTTAAATATAATTTCAATAAAATTTAAAAACAACTTAAGATACTTAAATTTAAAATGAAAATAATATGATTTTTCCTTGAAATTATTATAGTATAATACTTTCTTAAGTATATATACAATTATTTTTTATTATAATGGTACTAATGTTGAATAAATAATAAAAATGGCAATAAAAATTAATTGTAATTTAATATAAAAAATATCTTAAGATTTTTAATTAGATATATAATTACTACCACCTTCATAAATATTTAAATTCAAGGTTATAAAAATATATTCATTAATTAATTTAAATTTTCATTGAATTTATAATATTGATCCTAAGTGTATTTTAGTTTTAGAGAAATGCATCCTTGAAAAGAACATAGAATTCATAAAACGTTTATTAACCAGCATAATTCAGGGAGTAGAGTTTTTTAAAATAACTTGTAATTAATTATTCGCTATCCAAAATCTTCGTAATGAAAGTCAAAAACTTTATTAGTCTTACAAATTATGCCCCACTTATTATGGCATCATAAGAATTCAAAACATTTATTGGAACATTTTATATTATAACACATTCTTATTAAAAACCTTTAATTTATTTTATCTTTATAACCAAAAAAACTTTTTACCTCCAACTTTTATAAGAATTAAGTAGGTAATTTACTCCAAAAAAATCTGAGATAATAAATTTTTAAATACCAATACATGTATCTTTAAAATTTCATTAGTAAAATTACAAATCATTATTTTAATAGATTTTCCTAAAACATCAACAGAATATTAAGTTGAATCCTTCAAGAATCAATGTTTGGGCATAAATATCAATTATTTATATATGACCATAAGAAAAAGTAGAAATTCAAACGGTTCTGTAATAAAATTAAGCCTTGGAAATGTTAAAGTTTAACCATTAAATTGGTTTTTGATTTTGAAAATGAACTTTTACTGAAGCAAGGGGCAGTGCAAAAAATGAGAACAGAATTACAATTATTTTTTATTTTTAATTTAATGGATTATTTCTATTCTACATTTTATTATGTAATTCAGAGAGTTAATTATCCTTCAGGCAATCCTACACACAATATATATTTTTCCGAAACTTTATTGGTCACCCCTTCTGTAAGAATATTTACCAATACGAACCTGAATCTTCAAAACCTTCAAGCTCAGTAGTAAAGTGGCGGCTTTTCAATCGTAAAGTCTCGGGTTCAAATCCTAATCGAATCATATCTAATAAAAAAATAAAGTGTATATTGTATATTGTATAATAGAATTTCTAAAAAGGATTCAATCCAACAGCAATTATATCCTTCTAATTTATATAACATGTACTTTTAATATTTGAGTACTTGAAATGTAATCGATAGTAACTAGTTAGTAATTCTTCAAAAAAAATTTATTAACATAATTTTCATTTTAAAAAATTTCCATTTAGTGCATTTTCATTATTAAATTTAATTATATATATATATATACATATATGTATATTTTATCCAAATGACATCAATCATAATGTCCATTTCATAAAATATTCCCGAACGTATATAATTTAAATTAGTAGTGGATTTTTATTAAATCAACACACAAAATTTTTTCGTAAAATTGGGAATATAAAATATATATATATATATACATATATATATATATATATATTTTACATAAAATTTAAGTTGTCATCAATGTTTAATTTTGTTTATTTTAAATTCGCATTATAAAAACATATTGAAAACAACACATTAAAATCTACAGATATTTTTTGTATTCAAGGACTAATTCGATGTTTTCTGTTATTATACCCGTATGACTATATAGTCAATGGGTATAATAAATTTGCCATTACGTTTGTGACGCAGAGAAGGAGGTGGAGGGTAGATATAGACTCAAGTGTATGGATCGGATCAGAATCAAAAAAATAAATCGATTTAGCTATGTATGTCCGTCCGTCCGTCATCACGATAACGCAAAAAATAAAGGAGCTAGGATTATGAAATTTTCACAAATTCGTTTTTATGCAAAAACTGGAATCGCTATTTAAATCCAACCTTTTTGGTGCACGGGTTCGAGTACCTGCCATACAACTTCTAATTTTATATGAGCATTATTCTGTACCTATGAAAGCTGCGTGTATGAAATTTTGCCAAAAGTATTTTAGTATAATGGCCCAAGGTACTGCAAAATTTGGTTGGTCTACTGCAGAGGGTTCGAGTAGCTGCCATACAACTCCTTGTTTTATATGAGCTTTACACTACACCTGATGAAACTAGGTGTCTGAAATTTTGGAAAAAATAGTTTAGTGTAATGGCCAAAGTTACTGCAAAATTTGGTTGGTCTACTGCAAAGGGTTCGAGTAGCTGCCATACAACTCCTTGTTTTATGTGAGCTTTACACTACACCTGATGAAACTAGGTGTCTAAAATTTTGGAAAAAATAGTTTAGTGTAATGGCCAAAGTTACTGCAAAATTTGGTTGGTCTACTGCTGAGGGTTCGAGTAGGTGCCACACAACTCCTTCTTTTATATGAGGATTAGACTACACCAAATGAAGGTGGGTGTCTAAAATTTTGCCAAAAATAGTTTAGTGTAATGGCCCAAGTTACTGCAAAATTTGGTTGGTCTACTGCAAAGGGTTCGAGTAGCTGCCATACAACCGGATGATATAATGTATATGTTACGGTCATGCGGGTATCCCAGAGTTGACACAGTCTACTCTACTACACTCTTCCTCGTTATTTTTTGTTTTTATTTTTATTTTTTATTCTTTAAACGCAATGTAATCACCACACAATTAGTCGAACAAAATGTCATGGGAAATTTACATAAAACATAAAACAAAAACAACAAAAAAAAAACAACGCAATAGAACGCAGAATAAAAATAAAACTTCAAATGATCAAAGCAATAAATGTTGAATAAAAGTCATTCAATAAAAATTAAACCCACAAACAAAACAAAATTTTTCTGTCAACATTTAAACAGTTTTTTGAAATATAAATTTTAAAAATAAAAATTTTGTAACTATTAATTCGACTGTTGGTCAAATATTATTTCTTTAATGCCCATACTGTGCACTGTATGTAACAGAAGTGGATGTTCAGTTACTAATGCATATCCTAAAAATATTTAAAATTGTTAAATAATCATATAGAGGAGTACGAGTAGGTGTATTTGTTTAATTTTCAATATTATTTTAAATATTAGCATATAATATGTACTTTATGTATATAATGAATTTGAAATTTGAAAAATATTCACTGAACTATTATTCACTTTAGAACAAATATTAAACATCACTGAATTTTAATCACTTGTTTTTTTTTTTTTTTAATTCAATCGCCTTTTTTCATTTACATTATGAATTCAATTTAGAAATTTTGCGTTAATTCAGTGCGTTCTTTACATTTGTATTATATATTGTGTGCAGTGAAAGTGTACATTAGTAATAATAAATTCTATAGTATATATGTAATTAATATGTACATATCATATATATTATGTAAATTCAATTTATGTAAATTTTGCAAAATAAAAAAAAATTTAAATATAAATTAACACCTATAATATATAATGTATGTATGTATAGTAAAAATATGTACATAATAAATTAATTTTTGATTTTTTTTTTTTTTCTGCATGCATATAATATTTATTTAATCTGATGGTTATTGTGGTACTGAACAAACTATGATAAGCTAAACTAAAACTATATTTAGGATTAAGAAATTAATACTGTTTAAACACTAATCCATGATAAATACTAATTACAAATTTTCACACATTTAAATTATGATTCTAATTTAATTTAATTGAAAAAAAATTGTTTTATATTTTTTTTTTTTTTGGATTACATGGAAAAATAAAATTTAAAAAAAAAAATTAAATAAGGATATTTTGACAAATTGTTTTAAATTTAAATTTAAATGATTATAAGATTTGGTTAAATTGTAAGTATTTAAGAAATGTTTAGTAATAAATTAAAATACTTTAAGAGCTAGTTATTAGATGCGTTAAAATATAAAAAAGACGCGGTAGTTTTTTTGTTCTGCATGCAGATTTTTAGATGCATGCGGATTTGCTGCATGTCAAATTTCTCAAATTCCTTTTTACGTATATGTTGTTTTCAGAAGTGGATTGAGACCCTTTTTTTAACCTAAGAATGTAAAAAGCCCATTAAAATTGCATTTTCAGCATTTCTTTTGGGTTGAGTGGGACTTTAACACACTGAAATTACACTCTTCTTGAACCAAATTTTATGGTAAAACCTATGATACAAATGTACAGTTTGGTCTATAGGATCATTATTAAGACATTTTGGGGAATTAGGTGAATAAAATTTAGGATGAAGAGATTTTTTCAGATTTAAAAAAATAGTAGAGAATTTAAATTGTAAGACACTCTAAAACTTTAGAGTAAAGCAGTCTTATATGGTAATTTTATAACTTCCACAGAATTTTCAATAGATATGACATTTGTTTTTTAAATTAAAGTAAATTGTTTGAATACGAACCAACTGCCAGTTGTTTCCAGTTTTATTCTTCAATTTTCCAATAAGTTCTTTCAGTTTCTAATAATATTGCCGCAAATGTATTAATTTATTAAATTGATAATTAGAAAAGCATGTTCCGTATTAAGAAATTATTACTGTAAATCCTCTTTATCATAATAATACCGGTAATTTTCAAATCGCATAAATTCAGGGGTTTTATCAATAAATTGGAATTAAAAACACCTTCAATTACAGATACAAGATTGGGTTATACTCGTATTATGATATTTTCAATATTTTTAAAATAGTTATAAGCCTCCTTTTGATGCAAAAAAAAAACAATAAGGACAAAAAAAATAATCTAAGGATATTCAAAATGTTATAACTTTTACAGAAATTATTTTGAGTTTATCATACGAAATTAATCCATATTAATACTTCCGTCTTATTTGAGTCACACTGTAATAATTTTTTTTATTTTACAGTTTTTCTTATAATTTCAACTGAAAACTGGAAAAAGGATTGAAATCGTGACAAATTTTATCTTTAGATTTAAATGAAACTTTAAAAATCTATTTTAGATCCCGAAAGTAGATTTAGTTTGAACTTATGTGATATGTTTTAATATTATGAAGAACTTTTGTCAACAAGTGCAAAGTTAAGACGTATGCAAAGTTTCTCAACTTCCTTTTTGCGCAAATGTCGTTTTGAGAATTGAACTGAAGCCAATTGTCACCAGATGCATGATGTAGGGTATTATAATTAAAATTGAGTATTTGAGCAATTTTTGCATATGAGAGTATATTTCATACTTAAAATTACTTGCTTGTGATTCATTGGGAACAAAAGCGAGTATTTTATTAATATTCTCTCGTGACAGTAGGACTGAGTGTGAATTTATTAGAAAAGGACTGCTACTGCAATCTAAAGGATTATAATAAAGAGTAATTTCCCCAGAACAAAATTTCTAGCTTAAAATATTCTAAGCCTTAGCCCTTATCATTTCAAAAGTGTATTATCAAACCTTTAGACTAGCAATTAACATTAATTTGTTATTCATTACTTGGCTGAACCAAATAGGCAGGACATGAAATTGACGTCATCAGAAATACAACAATTGCGGAATTATTTTTTTTCTTTTTTTTCAAAGCTTCCCTTAGGAACTTTTGGTTTTTAATGAAATGATTATTTATTACTCTTTGATGCCTTTTTTTAATTTTTTTTTTATTTATCCACTGAGAACATTAAAATAATACAAAATAAAAAAGTTTAAATATATAATAATTATGTATTAATTACATGGTATATAATTTTAAATAATAAATACTTATCATAATATGTTTTTTTATTTGTATTTATATTTACAAATGATGATAATTTACAAAACATTGGCTTCAGGTCATTTTTTCTATTGATATTTAAAATAAATGAATAATTAAATATTTTTTTAAAAATAATTTTAAATGTTTTACAAAAAACAAACACGCAGATATTGTTCATAGAATTAGTTTTTTTTTTTAATCTTTGTTTTAATTAAAACAAATTTACATTTAAAAAAAACATTAATTATCTATAGATAGTTTGTTTTCAAATGTTTTACATAACAAAGTATATCTAATAAATAATAATTGTTTAATTTTTATTATGTTTATTTTTCCGTTAATTAATTTTGTTTTTTTTTTTTTTTTTTTGTAGATAAAACTAAATTAATTATATTACATAAAATACCGTCATTTTTTTTTAAATTCCTTTGAAAAACTTTATCATTATCTATAGATAATATTAACTGCGTATTATTACAAAATTTTACAGAGTCTTTGTTCTAAGAATATTATTTGCAGATTGCTTGGATTTAGTTTTGAACTCTAGTCCTACTGATGCTCTGGCACTGTTGGGTGTCTTTAAAATTCTAAAATATTTTATTGTTAATTTAATAAGAGAAAGGTAATTAAATTAATTTTTTACTAGTCATTCCTCAAGTTTTATAGATTTTGAAGATTTAGAAAATTTTGAATATTGTTAAACATGGCTTCATAGAATTTTGGGATTTTTTTTTTTTTTATTTATTATTAACAGGCTCTAAGAAGTGCTTAGCACTTGTGGCGAACCCCTTTGTTTAAATTGTTATATTAATGTATTTTTTACTTAAGATATTATAATTATTAATTATTGACTAAGCCATTATATTTTTGAACCCAATGACGAATGGTAGCTGAGTCTAGTTGAAAACCAGAAAAGTATTTTCACTTTCACTGGGATTCGAACCCGGGCCTTTCGCATGAAAGTTGACACTCTAACCACTGTGCCACCCAGCTGTATTTTTAAATGCTACTTAATCATTGTGACTTCTCTGAGAACATAAAAATCATGTGCAAGGTCTCTTTTTTTGATATTACAATTCAAAAGAGCTGAAGCAGTTCAAAAAAACTTTCAAAGGTTTGTTTGTTCCACTAGCCTTGTGCTAATCTACTCCTCTTATTTACGACCAGCATATAACCAGAGACTAAAGTCAATTCTTTCGAGTACGTTAAATAACACATGTTAAGTTTGTGATGACCGCTGTTTTAAAATCTTTTGTACTTCGCACCTCCAAGTTGTGGAGAGCATTACCACCTTATGTGTTTCCCAATACTTATGTTTTAGAGAAATTCAAGAGAGAAAAAACTTATTCCTTCTGGGTTTTCCATTCAATGCTTAAGGGACATAATATCCCAACATTTTAACCATTATTCTAGACAACCAAGTTGAATACTTATCCCAATATTCTGGTTTTTAAAGTTAAATACGAATTTCACACTACCAAAGCTTGCTTTTCTCAGGTGCCTTTTTTAAATTTTTAATCTCCTAAAAAAAAGTTCTATTACATCGATGAGTTAAGATAATAAGAGATTCACTTTGAATTCTCTTAATAAAATAATTAGCAATATTCAAACTCAAATTGTGAGTCCTTCGCTTCTTCAATTAATCTTAATTCAGTAATAATTAGACAAATGACAATTTTAAACTCACTTTTAGAATGCTTAGATAAAGTTTTTTATAATAAAATACATAAAATGCTGATTTGTGTAAAATCAATATCTAAATTATTCTAATTAATTAGTAGTTACTTTTTTTAGCTTAACTTTTAATACTAAATATATCTTTAAACTTGCGGTACAATATCTCTTCATTTAAATATTTATATCAGTAAAAAAAAGTGTTTTAAACTTTCATATATTATTATAATGACGTAAACACAGATTTGCACACATTATACGATATAGATTATTTTCATCTATTATATAAATTTTAATACAAATTTCATTGAAGGATTTTATTACATATATTTAAATGCATCTATTAACTTTTAGTATTTAAATTTGTCATTTAATGAACAATTATTTCAGAGACTTATCAAATTGAAACTATTGAATATAAATTTAACTTTATTCAAATTGAAATATTATATGAACGTGTTCTCAGATTAATTTAAAAAAAAAAAATTAAAAATTAATCTTTCAAAATGTTAATATACTTAAAACCAAAGTGTATTCAATTTAGCTTTAAATTTAATAAGGGGAAAAACCGTTATTTTTCGACGAAAATTTTATTTTAACTTTTAGCAACATACGTACTTAAGAAAAAAGAGTGTTATAGAGTTCCATAAAATTGAAATGGATATTATGGAAATTAATTATGGTATTCTTCGTCCTACAACAACTGTATATCATTACAATACTCATTTTAGCAACGTACAACCCCTATAGTTTAAGCAAAACTGTTAGTTAATGACGGATATTTGCTTTAAAATTTTTAGAAACTGAGAAAAGTTGAAGAGAAAAAAGAGAAACTTGTCAGTGTCGTATGTCGTATTTCAATAGCTATGGTGTTTTTTACCTTCCCCTTAAGGTAAGAAACTTTCACCCTACCTGAAACGAATTATAAAATTGTAGTATAGACCTTTAAGTGTTATAGGAAAATTTCTGCGTTTTTTTTCTTCGAAGCTTCAAAAGCCACTTACTAGAACTGTATGATTTTCCATTGGACAGGGTGGGACTTTAACACACCAAAATCATACCCTTTCTGAATAAAGTCCCAGATATGATAAATATAAAACAAAGTGAATGATCCAAGCTTATGAAGGTGACAGAGTTTAGTGATCGTTATGTACGATTTCAACAAGAGAAGGATTTGAATTGAAGAACAAGAATTTAAGGACATTGAAGGATTTAAAGCATCAAATACAAAGAACAAATAACAATGAAAATTATGTGTTACAATTATGTAATATATATTGCTATACTTTGTAATATATTATACTCCATATTTTAAATATTATATAAAAAAATATGTAATAAATTTAATCAAACTGTTAAAATTATAATTTACAGGTTACTCCAGTATAACAATGTAAAAGCTTTTCAATCAATAATATACAAATTGTACAATAGTAAATTATACAAACCGACGTATATACAAACGGACAACGGACAACAATATTGTACAATAATATACTCATGTCCTTTTGATAAGCGAATGAAAATAAATTTAAAGCACACACAACACAACATCCACAAAAATAATAAATTGAAATGAAATATATATTTTTTACACTTTGTCACAATATGCATTTACTGATAATTTTAATTCGCACAAATAGCATTTAAAACAAATAAAAAAAAAAAAAAAAAACTTTTAACAGAATTTATTTATTGTTTGTCTGCAGAATTAAAAAAAAAACGCAGCAGAAAAAACAGTAATATATCGATTTCAACAAAAAAATACAAAAGGTTTTGAATTCCTTTTCCATAATATACATTATTATATATATGTACATTATAATATACATATACAGTATATCAATTTTAATCTTTGACTATTTTCAGTGTGTATATTAATGTCGATTAATGTTTAATCAGCGATAAATTTTGAAATGATAAACAAAAAAATAAAAAAGATAACGGTACTTCCCCAAACAAAATAAAAACGACTGAGTACATATTATTATTATGAAGCAATGCGGTAATAATATGAACACTGTATTATAAAGACTGCATCATACTTTTCATTTTCAGTACGTATTATAATCTCATATAAATGACAATAGTCCCATTATGACAAATGATTACCTTTTTAATCCATTATTTACTAAAGTACTTTAAAGCAACTTAAATTTTTAAAATCAGCTGCGTTTCCCTTATTGTTTGACACTATATATTGTATATACCACTTCTTAAATATACATAAACGCACATTCTTACAATTGTATTTATTAATTTTTTATATACACATTAAAATAAATAATCTTTAACATTTTAACAAAAAAAAACACAAATCCATTTTAATGAAGAATAAAAGTTTAAAAGGAAAACGTTGAAATTTTCCGGATTTTTTTTTTTATTAAAAATTCGCTTTGAAGATTTGATTTCGATGTAATTTTTAAATAAAATATTTACGGATGTGTAATTTAAAGCGTGTGTCAGAAATTATATCTTATTAATACAAAAGGAAATAGCAAAACTTTTCATATTACAACCTCTGTACAATTCTGCTTCCAAATATGTCGTCAAAAATTTTGCCTTGCTATGATATATGGTTTCCCGTTTAGCCTTACTTGGACCTGAATAATTTTTTTACCTTTTCACCTAGAAGCTTTAAGTTGATTAAGGAAATTGGTAATTTAATTTTTCTTTAGCAACTAGTCCTGAAATTAAACTTGTATATATGTATTGAAAATTGCCGTAATGACCCTCGCGTTAAAAATCAAACGTATTTATATATTTGTAACGAAGTTGCTTACACCGACCGTTTAAATTGATTGAAATTCTATTTCACGTAAAGGAAACAGGTAATGACGTATTTTACTTCACTAAAAAAACCAAATTGCGGAAAACCTTTATATGCAAGTCAAAAAGTAACCTAGCAACAGTTAACAAAAATATGACAGTCAATATGTGTTCATGTTACCCTACATTTTTTAAATATCGGCGATATGAAAACTTATTACCAATTCTCTAATCTTATAATTTAAAACTTTTAAAACGTCAATCGATTTAAAATGCCAATCAAGTAATTAAAAACAAAAATAGAATTCAAAAGTAACCTATTGATAGTTTGACACTTGTCGGAATCTATTTTCTTATTCTTAAATTCATTTCATTAAACTAACTACTACTCTGCTTTTTGCAATTATCCTAGAAATTTTTTATTTAAAGGATTTTAACCACAAAACCTGACAATTGACTCTAAAAATCTAATTTATAATAAATTGTTACATTGATTTTTTTTTGACGATTTGGTACAATTTGAGGTTCAGACACATAATAAAATCTTTAACACATGAATTTAATGTTATTTATAAAAAAAACCACATTATGTCAATATTTGTTACATAAAAAAGAAATTTAATTATATACAAAATATAAACATTTAATTATATTTTATTATAATTAGATATTCTCAATATTTCATATGTCAATTTTATTAAATTATTTTCAATATTAATTAAATTAATATGGCTACAAATTATTTGTTTTCTATTTAATTATATCTAATGAAATATTAAATCTTATGTCACATAAATTAACACATATATATAAATATATAATATAGTGTCTTTTGTCTTCAAACCATTTAATAATAAAATTAAAATAAATTTTCTTATTTTAAGACTTGGATCTAATAAAATATGGTTGCCTCCATATAGGCATTAAATAAGTATTTTTGATACAATGCGAATAAATAGTAAAGATAATAAAATAATTAATGATGGGCAATTTGATTATTGAACTAATTTAATCGAATTGTAATAATAGTGAGAAAAACCAAAAAAAAAAAGAATTTTGTGTCAAGACATTAAATAACAATAAACCAATTAACCATTATACAGAATATAAGTTATCTTTCATCATATGCCATTAAATCTAAACTTAAAAAGAAATAAATTTTTGTATTAGGCTGTCAACCTATACACCATACACAATATTATTATGAACTCTATATTATAGTATTACATTATTTCTCCATTATCATTTTGGTTTTACTTATTCATGTATAGTTTATCTTATTGATGTGGGTATAACAAAACAAGGTTGCATTAATCTTATAATACTATTATTTCATTACCTACCCCTAGAATAATTTGTCTGATTTTTAAAAAATGTATTGATCACAAAATATATAAGAAATCTTCAATATAGTTTGATCATATTAAATTATTGTGACTTTGACAATTAAATTACCAATTCTGGTAAAAATTTCAATTAAATGTTTATTAAAAACTTATGCAAATCTTTAATTCGAAAGTTTAAACTTTTGTATAGAGTGGCGCAAAAAGACCGATATGGCTTGAATGTATATATATATATCATATCGCTCGTTTTTCGCGACCCTGAATAACATTTAGAAACGTCTTAGATTTTTTATATTTTTCATAACTTTTCGTAATTTTTAATCGCTGTTTTGTTGTGTACTGTTCCATTTTCAATTCCCCAAAACAAAATTCTGAAATAAAAATAAAAATATAAAATTAATTTAAAAAGTTTTTAAACATTCAAACTATATCGATTGTTTTGCACCACCCTGTACTAAAAATTTAAAATAAAATTATTGATCAAGCCTAATAAAAAAAAATTCTATTTGAATTTAAGTCGTGTAACAAAACTATACAAAATATTTAAAATGCGCCCTTTTCTTGAAGGATCATCACTGAATTGAAGAAAATATATATAAATTTTGGCTTTCTAGAAGATTTATAAAAAATTTCGAACTAAGAGTGAAGAATAAACTTTTCTTTTAAATTTTTCAACCCTAGGATGCATTCACCAAACATCCTTTTTTAAATAAAGTCGATCGGACCTCTGGATCTCAAGCTGTTAAAATGGACAGATGTGATCCGTATCACTGAATATTTTTTAAGTGATAGAAAATAACGGTGGCTTCAGTGGCGAGTAAAATATTGCGGAATAACCAAAACTTGCTTCAATGATATTCTTCGTATGAAATGTTTTCAAGAAAAAAGGTGGCATCAGCTTCTATAATGACGTAAATCAAAGATATTAAAAAGTACAGGTGACATTTTTAAGAATTAGAAAAATGAAAATGTTTATACTAAAATATTTTTATAACTTCTGAATTACAATTTTTGATTTACTAGAATGCGAAACCCATAGATATTTAATAATTTGACATTAAATTTTTTTGAAATTATTTAAATTTCTATTTGAGATCTTTGACTACTTATGAACTTACATCATTAGTGAACTAATGAACTTTTTTTGAAGCCCAATAATTTAATGGTATAAAAATCTGATATCTAATTATGAATTTCAAATGGGAAGATATAATTAATAAAAACACTTCTACAACACCCAATTCACTTTTTACGCGATGGATGCGATGGATGCGATGGATGAACTCCGTTCAAAAATGTAATTTGTTTTTGGAAAATCAAATCGTTTTGAATTGAATTCAATCATGTTTTTTAAAACGCGTTATTTCTAATTCGATCGTGTTAAAAGAGAATTGAATCGATTTTTAAAATCGCATTATTTCTAAATTGCAGAAAAAAGGAATTCGTTGTCTAAATTTAATCGGTTAAAAAAATAATAATTTTACACGATCAATATTGTTAAGAACTTAGATGTCAAAATAATAATTTTTTGTTTTATTTTGATTCGTTAATAAGATTTAAAGCTAATGAAAATTATATCTATTGCGATAATAGTGCATACTAAATTACTTGAAAAATATGAGATTGCAATATATTCAATTTTACTAAACAGGTGTTTTCTATTTCTATAAAACTATGACAAAGTTTTTCCCATAGTCCATACCTTCCCATATTTTATCAGCGCTGTTGGTCATATTTTATTACCAAAATAGTCGAATAGTTCGATATCAGATCCTCCCAAAATATCCTTTTACATTTGTTTTTCTGACTTTTCAAAGCACTTACAAATATTCTTAATTTTTTATTACAATTTTCTTTCTAACTTATTTAAACCTTTTAAAACATTCAAAATAAACTCTTTTACAAAAACACATTTTCATTAAATGGCTTTTAATTTAGTCCTTTTATAAAAATTGAATAATAAAATAAACCTTTTTCTTTTTTGAAAATTTTTATTACCATTTAAGTGGATAACGGTCTTCTTTAAATAAATAAGTAGATAACATCTAGAAAGAAACTTATATAAGTAATATTTGTATAAGTATATACATAACATGAGCATATATCAAGCTCTACTTCATAACTTTTTGCCTTATTAATTTGAATGTAACTTTGCACAATATTATACTTAAATGCTTGAATTAAAACACCAACTGGTGGTGTAAATATTAGAATCCACCTACAATGCAAAAGAAAAACCAATGTTTATTAAATCTATATTAATATATTTTTTAGTTAGAATTCCTAAATTTTATATTCTAATTTTAGAATATTACTATTTCCTAGTATTTAATTGAAGTTTTTGTCTATTTTTAGTAAAATATTTGATAATTAAACCATATTAGGCGTTTTTAATTGATTTAAATTATATCTAAAATAGTCCAATATGTATTGAAGAACGTCAGTGTCCTTCAAATATCTTATATATGATAATTTTCATGTTCATTGAAAATTTTTAATTTTTCCCATAATACAATATCCAATTCAAGGATAAAAGGACACTTTATTTATTTTTAAAAATGAGAATTCAAGGATTATTTCAATTTTTAGTATTAAATTGTAATTTAATTATTTTTTAGTATATAATTGTAAATATCATTGGAATGTTTACGGGATAAATAAATTATAAAATTAAAATTAATGATATTCAACAAATAAATAGGTTTTCTATATTTACTTAACTTTAATTGAAAATAAATTTTTCAAAAACTTAAAATACAAAATAAATTGAAATATTTAAACTTGAATGAAAATTTCAATTTTGTTGAAGAAATATACTGAATATTATGTAATCCTTGTAACTTTTTCGTATAATATCCCAAAGCAATAATTGCATCTTCATATAAATATGTGTCACACATTACCATTTTCAAATTTAGACAATGTCACATTTTTTACATGATTTAGTTGTGTATACAGTAGCTTCCTTAACGAAACACTTAAGTAATTTATGAAAGATTTGTTTTAATAAAGTTTAATAAACTTTTTCATAAAACTAGTTTAAAATAGAACTTTTTTTAAACACAGTTTAGATAGAATTATGATTTCATTCAATTATAAAGCGAAATTCGAATCCTGACGTTTAAATAAAATTGTACTTTTGTCTTACACAAAAAAATACATTGACAGCCTATGGAACTATTCTATACTACACTCATAATTCAAATTAAACGTTTTGAGTCTCTTTTATGTTTACTACTATTTCTTAAAAAATCGGTTTGTATTTTGTTATAAATGTGTAGGTATGTAAATTTACAATATTGAATTTTATATTCCTCTTTTTCTAAAATTTTGTGTTAAGCAAAAATAAAAAATAAAAACTTCACAATTGTACGTGTAATGCAACCTATTCAATTTTGCAAGTACGCGAACTAAGTTGAAAACATCGTGTAAGGGATGCATAACAACAAAACAGGTTCATCGTGTATGGGATGCATAATAATAAATTTAAAGGTATGATAATTGCCAACATTATTTATTGTGTGAAGTATATTTATAATTTTGATGTGCGATAATTTTTTAAATGTTGGCAAGGTCTAGCCAAAACTTTTTTTATTATATACTAGCTAATACCCGGTGCGCGTTGCTGCGCCTCTCAATGGAGGTTTAATTGAAGTTGATGTTACTGCAAAAAGTTAACACACAAATTACTCACGGCTTACAAATGTAAATTTTAAAATGTATGAAAGCAATCTTTTTAAAACGATTTTTCTAGGATTATTCTAATAATTTTTGAGACTTTCTGTAATTCAAAGCAGTACAAACTACTTTCCAAAATTTGACGTAATTTACTTCCAAAAAATTTTTTGACCAAACGTAGGACCAACTGTTAACAGACTTAACTCCATTTTCAAGTTGCTTCACACATATAAAATTTGAGATCCACCGGTCAAATCGTTTCTAATTTAGAGTTAAGTATTGAAAAAACCTATAAAAAGCCGTTGGGCCGGAATGGGTTAATGGAAAATCGGCTGGGCAGTTTTGGAGTCTATTCGCTACATACAAACAAACAAACAAATAAACAAACTTTCGCTTTTATATATATAGATATGATGATAGTAACCAATTATAATTTAAGTGATTACTATGTTTAGCAAGTAAAATATTGAATTAATTCTTATGTAATAATTTTTCATACAGCAAATCAAAGAACGAGTTCATTTACGCACATACTCTCATTAATATTATCTACTAACTAATTTAATTAAATTAAAAGTTATTATTTATTAAGTCATAAATATACAAATCTAAAAATTTTTAAAAACACTCGAAATATTTCAGTATTACAATTCTTACCTAAACAGTTTTACATTTCTTCTGAAAAATGAAAATATTTTAAAATTTTACATAAAATCCGTCAATTTAATATTTAAACACTATGTAATGCATTAATTTATTATCATTACCATTGTTTTGTGGAAATATTAAATGTTAATTAGTAATTTAGTTAGAAATTACTAAAAAAATAAACGTTTTTTTCTAAAGCCTAATTCCATACCCAGCCACTAATACAGTGTAAATTAAATTAATATTATCAATTATAATACAATAATTAAATTACATAAAATAAATTTTTTTTTTTAATTAATTCAAAAGAATATTTAAAACAATAAAACTTTAATTAACAAAAACCAAAAAAAACGTATAAAATTAATTCTAAAATTATAAATTACATTAATTGTATTTGTATTAGTGTACTGTTAGACAATGGCAATTAACATATAATACTGTAAATGTACTCAATAAGTACCTATTAAATTTAGTTTGAATTAAAATAATTTAAAATTACAATAATACTTAATTAGTAAATTCCATTGTTTTAAATTGAAATAAAAGTGTGTTGTAGACAACTTTAATTAATAAATTAATTATTTCAAACAATATAAAAAAAAAAAATTTTAAATTAATGTTAAAATTTAAATTTTTTAAATTCTACTCGTTGACAATTATTTGGAATTTTACAAAAATGTATTTATATTAACATTTTTTTTAAATCTTTTATCACTTATCAGGAATTTAACATAAGTGAAGATTTTTTTGAATATTATATAATATAATCCGATTATGTAAAATTATCATATTGCTATTTTTTCGAAAAAATGGAATATTATTTTGTTTGATATTCCTGTGGTGCCCATCATTTAAACGTTTAAAATATAAATGTCAATTTTAAATCGACACATTACTATGAATAAGCATCCACTTATCAATTGCATCTCAAAAATAATACCATTTGACATAAGAAATATTTTTACATTTAAGATGCAATGAAATAAATCTGTGATATATTTTAAAAAAAATATATATATAATATTTAAGTTAACCTAAGGTTTTAGGTGAAACTTAGATCTGCTTCTATCGACATCCTTTAAAGTATATATAAGTTAAATACTTATAGCTAAGATATGAATAATTTCACTGAAGTTCAAGTGATTCCGGTAGAAATTTGTAAAAAATTGAACACAAAAATGTTCAAACTCTCGTAATCCAAAACCGTAATTTTATAGATGTAATTCGGTTTTTTCCATTTCACTCCGCAAGGTAGCATAGAAAGGACTTCCATTTGTCATCTTCATCTCATATAATTTCCAGCTGCTGTACTACATACTCTCATATGAGGTTGCATTGGTAAAGTTAATTTAGTACTGTACTAATTGGACGCCCTCATCTTATACTTCCTTGGGGATTCACTCCAGGACCATGCGACTTAGGATGTATCGTTACCTTTTCCTTGCGTATGACTTATCCAGTTTCAATTTTTCTTTCTTTATTGCCTCAGTTTGGGTTCTCTACCGTCAGGTCAGAATATTCTGCAGAATATCTAGAACTCATAGTTAAATATTGAAAAAAATTCGAAGTATGAATAGCGTCAAAAGTTTACCATTTTGCTTTTCGATTATTGCAGACAAAGAGAAAGTAGAGACAATATGTAGTTTATTGGAATGAGCCGAAATTAGGATACTGATTCGAACATCATAAAGACAAAATAAGTTGATTACACAAAGTCGCTGGGGAAATTTCAATACAAAAAATTGGTTTTGTAAAATTTAAAATAAATTCATTTGTGCGGTAACATGAACAGAGGAATGAACATACATATTTTTTTTATTTGAACATACAATTACAACTCTCTGTTCGATTTTGAACCGATTCATACACGTGAGTCTATATATATATTCGTTTCCTTTGAAGCTACAACTGTTATATACAATTTCTATGCACAATTTGCTATAAAATTTTAAGGACGAGCAGAGGAACTGACACTCATAGATAAGCTTCTTAAACGTAAGAACGAATTTTGAACTAATAAAAATTTAAGTTTGTTAACTAAAAAAGTTAAGTCTGTTGTTTGCTAGTACAACAACAAATTTTTTACATATTTGTTCTCTTTTCTATTAAAATAAACTTTTCCTCAATAAATTTTAAAGAAAAAGTTTCCATTTTTCACACCTAATCAAATTTTATACGAATTTATTTTTTTTTTTCAGAAAAATTCGAAAAAAAATTTCATCTAGTTCAAAAACTTTTTTGTTTCTTATCATTGCAGATGATAAGATCATCATTATTATCTTCACAAATACATTACAAACATATGTTTAAGAATCTATTTGAAAATCAAATAGATTCCCTGTCATAACGTAGAATAGTCTTATCAATATAATGTTTATCAAATACCTTTTAAAACTGCCATTTTTTCGTTGTAAAATAAAATGAGCATAAGAATATTTTCCAAATAATCGCATAAGGACATACTTTTGATAAGTTGGGTTAACTTGGTCTGTTACATGTTATATACTTGTACTTTTACTTCGATGGAGTTCAAAACTTTTTATAGATTTACAATATAGATATGTTATACAGTTACAAAATTCTATGCGGTAATTCAAAACTTTTTATGTAATTTTTTTTTTTTTAAGAAAATTTGCATCGATGATTTTCTGATGCACAGCGTCATAAGAGAATTTTTAAAAAATAGAGTAAGGAAATCTTGTTGCAATACATTTATTTACAAAGTAATCGTTTTAAATATATAAAGTGCATTTGAGAAAGACCAGTTTGATGCATTTGTACGTTATTTGGAATTCATATTACTTTTTATAACCTTTGGAAATGCAAATGCAACATTTACAATGTGTTAAGTGTTTATTGATAAGATATGTTTGTTTTAATATTTAATCAATTGATTGAGAGAGAGAGGGTAACAATTTAGTTCATATTTATTGGAAATATAGTATTTTTAAGGTTTTGTCAGTATCAGCTCCTGCCAAATTATAAAAATTGACATGATAACTATTATACTTCCAGAAATAACTAGAAGAGGTTTGTATTATAGTGAAATACAATAGATACTTTAGTATAAAACTTAAGTAAGAAGATCAAATTATCAACTTCAAGGAAAATATGACTGTTAATATGAATTCAAGTGTTCACAATCATCACGAACATCGGAAAACAGTTGAACTTATTGTTATGAATATATTTATTTGTAATATTGCATAATTTTAGGAGGAATGTAGCATTTTCTAAAGAAACTACCTACTAAAGCTGGAATAATGTAAGTTCGATTTTAGCTGTCAAGCGATCAAGTTATAGTATTCTTTGTGAAAATTAAAAATTAAAAATAAAAATTATTATAAAAATCAAAAATTCAATAATATTTAAGATAAAAAATTTGATTAAAAAATCTAACGAAAAAAAAAAAACTTTAATAAAAAAATAAATTTTTTAAAATAAATAAGTGGTGTAATTACAGATTGCATCCTATCAAGGATAGCAATCATGCCATCAAAAAAAAAAAAAAACATATTAAAAGAGACAATAAATGTCAGATTTAAAGAAATTCTAGACAAAAGTGAAACTAAAGACCAACAAAAAGTTAAAAGCGGTGCAAGCCGAATAGAAAATTTAGTTGAACATTTAATAAAAGAAAATAACGAATTACGAAAAGCCTTAAAAAAGTTTGATCCTTCAACATCATCTAGTTCACCAAGAGACGAGTCGAACTATTACAGTTCATTAATGGATCTTACCGATGAATACAGCGAAAATGAAGAAGATAACAACGACCAAGCAGAGCCAAAAATTGTTGAAATTTACGAGGAGGATACATTTGACGTCCTTAACCTCAAAAAAAATTCAACAAAAAAAAATGAAAAAGAAAAACGACCATCAACTACTAATTTCCTGCGCGGAAAAGGTGAAAAAATGCCACCAATAAATATGTTTGATACTAGAGTTGACAGGCTAAAATGTCTTATAAAGAATAAACTAGGAATAAAAAATTTTGCCATAAAAGAGCACAATGAAAAGCATTCATCATTGTATACATATGATATGGAAGATTTTAAAAAAGCTCGTGCATTGCTAGAAGAAGGTAAAATTGATCACTTTACATTTACACCTAAAACGGAAAAAAAGAAAACCTTAATTCTAAAAGGTTTAAATAGTATGTACTCACCAGAGGAAGTTCTTCATTTCCTAAAAGAACAACAAACCACAAACATAAAATTTGAAAAGGTTACACGATTAACCACTAAATATTCAATTAACAACGGGATAACTCTTCCACATTATATCGTTCAAGCTTCAGCTGATAGCTTGACAAATGATATCATGAAAATTAATGTGCTGGACTACCAAATAGTAAGATGGGAAAAACTAATAAAATCACACAACTTACAATGCACAAAATGTCAACGCTTCTCGCATTCAGCTGCTAATTGTTATATGCAGTTGAGATGTGTAAAATGTGGCAATAATCACAGGCCGGAACAATGTTCAATATCTGCAGAAGATCCAAAAGATAAATTATTCTGCACCTTGTGTGGGAACCACGGGCATCCGGCATCATACACCAAATGCCCAGTTTATATTAAAAAAATGGAGCTTCGCCAAAAAATTAAAGATAATTCAAAACAAAAAATTGTAAGTAAGCACTTTAATTCAAATTTTATTGATAAAAATATTTCATTCTCAAATATTGTAAAAAATAACACAAAACAAAATAATTCTAACCTTAAAAATAACAATAATAATTCTAATAATACAAATTCAAATTTAAACACCAATAATAGTAATGATAGCATTTTAATTGAAATTAAAAATATTTTAATTAATATGCAAAATGAAGCTATTACACTAAAAAAACAAATTAACCAAAATTCTAACAATATTAAAATTTGTATGGAATCATTAAAAATTAAACACTAATTTATAAATGAATTTTAACAATACTAAATTAAAAATAATATCCATAAACGTCAATTCACTAATCTCCAACAATAAAAAGCTTTCTCTTATGCACTTTGTAGAGTTCAATAAACCTGACATAATTTGCATGAGCGAGACAAAATTAAAACCAAATAACCATATGGCATTGGATAATTATGACATAATTAGAAATGATAGAAATATCGATATTGATGGTGGCGGTGTTGCCATATGCATTAAAAAATGTTTCCAATTTGATATTGTAAATAATCGCATTTTCGATAGTTTTCAATGTATCGAACCATGCATTATATCATTACAATTAAAACAAAGAAAAAAATTATTTATAATTTCTATTTATGCATCAAATAGGAATTCAAATAGTTTTTTAACAGAATTAGAAAAAATATTCGAAATTTTAAATCTTTCGAATCTCAATAATTTCTATATATTAACTGGCGACTTTAATGCCAAACATACTTCTTGGTTAAACTGTGTTAACAATACTCGAGGCAATCAATTATACAAATGGTTACAAGACAACAAAATTTTATACAAGAGTAACTTACTCTTAACCGATGCACCAACACTACCACGTGCAAATTCTTATATTGATTTAGTGATAACAGATATTAGAATAAAAATTTGTTTTGAAACAAATCAAAACAAACTCACCACTCTCCCATACGATAGTGACCATAATGCCATTCAAATTCCAATGTCACTAAAAAATGAAGAGCTTTTATTGCAAGAGTTACCAAGTCATAGCAATAAATTCATATTTTCAAAAGTAAACTGGGGCAAATTTCAAACTAAATTAAATTCAAACTATTTTTCCAAATACAACTCCAACAATTGCAATAAAATTTTCGATAACTGCAATTTGTCTAACCAAAATGTAGATTATCATCTTTTACAGCTGAACGAAATAATTCTTAAAACTATGGATGAAGTTATACCAAAAATTAAAAATCAAAATAATTTAAAAAAATTCTACTCAGTTAAGCTAAAAATTCTTTTAAACAAAAAACACAGCCTCATGAACGATATACATAAGATCAAAAAACAAAGATTAAACTTTTCTAATCAACAAATTCAACTGCTCAAAAGCCTCCTAAATAACATCAATACATTAATTAAACAACAAATTAAAATAGAAATTAATAAATACTGGCAACTTCGTCTCCAAAAAATAACTCCAACAAATAGTTCAAACATGTTCCCCGAAATAAATAAAATATTCCGCAAAAACAAATACAATCAGATTTCAAAATTACACATAGACCAAAATGATATAACTTTACTCTCTCAAAATAACATAGACTTCAACAAATTAAATAAAACCACCACAAATAAATTTATAGTAGAAGATCAATCACAAATTTACAATGTACTTGGCACATACATTGAAAACACTCACAAAATCAATATACCTACAAATAATAGAATACATAACCAAATCATAAATAAAATAACACAATTCAATAACTCTCAAACATTAAATTCCAACTCAACTCTGAGTAATTTCTCCAACACAAACAAATCATCTGAGCAAAGTGGTGAAAATAGCGAATTCACGAACCAGTCAGAGCTTTCTTTAAAGTTTAAAGCTTTAAAAAATAAAGTTTCTTCTGGTATCGATAAAATCCCAAACATAGTTTTAAAAAATTTAAGTGGTGTAATTATTTCGAAATATGTTATCCTATTCAATAATGCAATAAATAATTCGTATTTTCCGCATATTTGGAAAACATCGAAAACGATATTGCTAAAAAAACCTGGCAAAGATCCAACCAACCCCAGCAATTATCGACCGATAAGCTTACTGCCAAACATTAGTAAAGTATTTGAAACCTTAATAAACGATAAAATTTCAAATTATGCAAAGTCAATCAATCTCATTCCAGAAAATCAGTTTGGGTTTAGGCACAAACATGGTACTGTTAATACTATAACCAAATTAACCTCAGATATCTGCTGGTTCATAAACAAGAAATACGGCATTGGTGCCTGTCTGATTGACTTTGAAAAGGCTTTTAATTCAGTTTGGTTGGATGGATTAATCTATAAACTAATAAAATATAAGTTCCCGCCACGCTTAATTATACTGATTAAAAATATGTTATATAATAACAAATTTTTAGTATATAGCAAAAATAACGAGTCTGACAAATCATTCCTAATTGAAAACGGTCTTCAGCAAGGTATTGTTAATGCACCTATCCTTTTTACTATATATACAGCAGATCTTTTATTCTTGCTAGAACGAGTACAAGGAAATAACTACGCCCTGGCATTCGCAGATGATATTATAATATACTCTGCGAATGACACTGTAAATAGCATTCAATATAATGTACAAAAAATGTTTAATATTGTGCAGGATTATTGCAAGATATGGATATTAAAATTGAACTACAACAAATGTGAAACCATATTATTCCGTAATACGGTTGACAAAACTAGTTCAGACATTAGAAAAAATTGGAAACACTTTAAAATTAAATCGCCTATGTCAACTCTCGCAAACAAAAAATTCGTTAAATATCTTGGAGTTCAGTTACATCGAAACTTAAACTTCATAGATCATGTAAAATACTCAATAGATAAAGGCAATAAATCCTTTATGGCAGCTAAAAAACTCTTTTACAACAAAAATATTAGCAATAGAGTTAAAATAATATGCTACCAGACATTAATTAGGCCAAATCTTGTCTATGGGGTACCAATATGGTACAACATTAGCGCAAGCTTAATGGAAAAAATACGTAAATTCGAAAGAAAGTGCATAAGAGTTTGTATTAATAAACATAGAAAGCCTGAGTCCGAATACAAGCATTTTTATTCTAATAAATATTTGTACAAGGAAGCCAAAATCATGAGAATAGATAATTTTATGATAAAATTAATCAGAAGTCATTTTGATAGAGCATTAAAAACTCCAGAAAATGGTTTAATATCACATATATTTTACCACAATGAGGAGTACATTAAGAAGACCTTGCTCACGGGTTTTATAGCTCCTGAGCACTTCATCTTCTTAGACAAATATAGATACACTCAAAACCAAGATCATGTCCCTATACTATTTCATTATAGTAGACGGGCTACATGCAAAAAAATCGAGTATATCCCAGGCAATATTAACGGAGATAATTTAAGATACGAAATGTCCATACCAGAAAAAGATAAAGCTATAAATAAAGATTATTGGTGGTTAAATACATCTTAATATATTTTTTAAAAAGCATTTGTGCTATTTTTAGTCAATAAGTTAGTTTATTTAAATTTAAGTTTAGGTTAAGTTAGGTTAGGTTAGTTAAGTTTTATAAAAAAAAAAAAAATTATTAAACATTGGTTTTTTAAAATTTTTCAATGATGTATGAATAAGATTACACTACAATAGTTTTGTACTTTAAAACAGAAATAATTTTACTTATTATATATTAAATTTAACATAAAAAAATTCAAATATTTTTAAATGTTAAAAATAAAAGAGTTATACCTTGTTTGTTAACTTTGTTTTGTAGGTTAAGACATTCATATGTAAAAATTATTACAAAATAAAAGTTTATTTAAAAAAAAAAAAAAAAAAAAAGCTGGAATAATGTAATTTTACTTCTACTTTCCTGTTTCTCTAATGTTACTTAGTTTCTCTACTAACAAACTTTGCAGGATCTAAAATCTGTAATTATTTAATTAAAACAGCTATCCAACAAACTTTTCCATAAAAATCTTTCAAACAATAACGGAAACTTTAAAAATCAATATTGCATACTTTTAGGCGCATTCGATAAAAATGCTATAACAATTTAATTAGGATCCAATTAAGGGTTAAAAATAAAATTTTAAATGAAAAAATTACAATATCTATTTGAAATCCTGATAATAATCTGGGATTGTATTTGTTATTTCTGATTAACTTGCTATAATAATCTGGGATTATATTAGCTATTGTATTTTCTGATTAATTTGCTAACCTTTAATCAGTTCAACTAATGGAGCTATTTCAGCATTCATCCCTAAAGGCCTATGTATAATTTTGCAATGTTTTTAACTAATACAGAGACATGGAATTGAAAATAGATACACTTCGAATTAATAAAGCACTATTAATAAATCATTTCACTTAGATTTTGAATTCCATAACCAATATAATGTTTTCCAAATATAATCCGACAATCTAGAACTTAACGTCTACTTAAATTGACATAAAAACTAAATACAAAAACCTAGACAGACGAATAACCTTATCTAATAAATAATAATATAACTCTAAACTATTGGATTTTATTTTTTTAAATAAAATAAAATAAGAGTTTTGTACGTGTCCTGATTAGAAAAAAAGAAAAATAAAAAAAAAAATACAGAAAAAAAAATATAATACAAAAATTTTTAAAAGAATTACAAAAAAAAAAGGTATGAACTTAACAGAAACCCTAAGGAATTTATTTTTCAAAAATTTCATTGTTTCATCACTTGTTTTTTGAAACTTTTTCATTCATTCATTCATTGTGTTTTACAGTAAATTTTATAATATAAAAGTATCTAAGTATCTAGAATATAGGAGAAAGAAGGTTAAATATAACACAATAGATACTAAAAGATAGATATTAAGTATTACAAATTACATTGTAACAAGAAATATTTTTTTTTTTTTGAAAATTACGTGAGCAGGAAATGAAGGTTATAATTGAATTTTTTCACTGTTTCCTTCTTATTTTATTTCCTTCAAGTTTTATTTTAGAATTTAAAAAGATGGAAGGAAAATTTCCAAAAAAAAAAACTCTAACTAAATGAGGGTAATTAAAAAATTTTTTTTTATTTTAGTAAAAAATTTATAAAACACTTAAAAAATAAATAGGGGTTAATTTGTATATTACATCTGATTGAAATAAAATAAATTTTAAAAAAATTTCACTAGGAAATATAAATTGAAGTACAAATCAAATTCAAGAAGATACTTCTGATTAAAAACAAACCGTCCAAAAGAATCATTTGGTAAATCTTCTAAAAGAATCTACTACATTTGGTTTAGTTAGGGGTGGAGTGATGGAGAGTTTTAATTTCTAAGAAATCATTTTTAAATCTAACATAGGAAAATAACTTTTCAAAAATACAGCAAAGTGTACAAAATCTAGGAAAATCTTAAAGAGTTAAAGGCTAGTTAAAAAACTTCTATAATGTATTTAAATGAGTAGAATGGGCTTCAAAATGCTTTCCTATCTCAAATAACACGATGCTCAGATTAATTCAAATTACTTTAAAACTAACTCAAAATGTAGAATAAAGCCCTTCTCAAAAGAGCAGCTCAGAGTATTTAAATATTGATTCTAAATATGCGAGTTAGTATTAAATCTTAATGAAACTCTTTTAAGTACAAGTTTAGTCAGGATCTCGCTAAGAACACATATACTTATATATTATCATGTATATACATAATAGAAAATTTAATTATCTTAATTTTATACCTTACACCTAAATTAGGTGTAATTGACTTTGGTATGACTAAGGGTTCGGATTCTGATCGGATTCTTCGATCCATCTAAACCATAACTAATTCCGAAACCAATAAAGATAGAACCTTCCAATTTAGTACAAGGGTGTTGTTCTTTCTTATTTTGTTTGCGTCCCTTAAACTTGGGATAAATTTTAGTGATGGTTCGGGTAGTTCTCACGCTCCTCCCATACACCTTTCTAGATTTAGGCATATTTTTATAACGCTAGACCCCTCAGATTTCGTACAAAGCAATTGTGTTCTGTTTCCATTATGTTCTTAAATTAAACTTAAAATAAATTAAAGTTGTGGTTGTTTACCTCTCACACGCCTCCCGAGATCTAATAAGCATATTTTCCAAATTAATAACATTAGAAACTTAAAATTTGGTACTAGAGTTTTATTTTTTGTTTTTTTTTGTGTTTCAAAAATTTCACAGGAATGAAGACAGTGGCTCTGATAGCTGAGTCACGCCATCTAAAACCTAACCAGCTTATCGTTGGAATCAATAATGTTAGAAAATTGATATTTGGTACAAGATAACTTTGTACTGTTTGCTTAATGTAATCCCAAAATCTAAGATGAGCTGTTGGGATAGGAATATTACGAAGTCGATTGCATTAACCTGCTCTTGTCTCATTGCTAGATTTGATAAAAATACACAAATGATTATAATTGAGAATTTTGAACAATATTAATTAAACTAAAGCCACAAGGTTTTCAATTAAACCAAAATTAAAGTTTATCTATATTCAAATAAATGCAAATGACACCCAATTCAAATAATATTAATTTCCGGTAAAAATTTTAAAAGTTAATAAAATTACAAGAATATTGATATTAAACAACATAATCAAAAACACCAGTAGGGAAATGAACAAAATAAAAACCTGCTTTATTTAAATAAATTTGTAAAAAATTCTTTCAGGTATATTTTAATTTATATAATTAATATTAAAAAACCATAGGAGACCAAATGGTATATAATTAAAAATATTTCTTTTAATAAAATATTAAATTATTTTATATTAAAATCAATTCAAGGATAACGTTTATATCCAGAGTATTATATAAAATATATTATATAAAAGTTGTTTAATTTTCAATAGTATTTATTTTTTTAACTGTGAGTATAGAATTGAAAATAAAAAAATATATAAAAAATTTTATTAAATTATTTATTATACTTTAATAATAACATGTTTCCAAGAATTGTGCAACCTGTTATTTTGAAAAATTTTACTTTTTTAAATTATTCGTGAGATACTTATTAAACACGACTTGAGTTTTAAATACATACCATATACAATTATTTGAAAATATTTTTACAGTACATATACTTTATTAAGGTACTTTGGTTTTTAAATTGAAATTAAATTACAGTGTTACCAAGGTTATCTTAAATGTTTTAATAAATTTTACATGATTTAAGAACAAGATATTTATTGCTAAAAATCATGGTATACTTTCACTATACTTTTCTGCTAACATTCCTTGCAGTTGGGTTTCTGATAGGATCCCAATTCAACTAATTATGCACCCTGTTTTAAGTTGAAATATTCACCATTTAAACTATTTTCATAAACCTAACAGCTGTGGTTATTTTTTGAAGTAGAATATTTGACTTCAACAGACGATATCTAAACTTTTTCAGGTAGAAATGGAATTAGGCATATATGATTGTTTTATAACAATATTTGAACTATTGAATCCTTAGATTGTTCAAATTATTTTTAACATATTTCTGCAGTTTAAATTAAAAAAAAAGATTCAAAGATAAATGCGATCAGTTGTTTCTGCATTAAATCGTCAAAACTTTTCGGGTGAAGTTAGATGAAAGGTCTAACTCTTTTGCGTTAAGATATGCCATAATCGTATTTTGTGAACCATTTCTTAATAGATTGAACTATACGGCACAATAATATTTATTTTGCTTTATAAGCCTATAGGAATTTACATTTTAGACCAGAGACAGCTAGACAGTAAGTGAAAAACTGTAAGCTGTCACATAGAGTCAGCGATAAGAAATTATACGACTTACTCTCTATATTCATATTTGGGACTTTAGAAGAGTATAAAAGCTCAAAAAATCTGGAAATCTAACCTCCTTTATTACATCTTATTAAAAAAAATTTCTTAGAAAACAAACTAATAAAATCGTCTCTAAAGGCGGTGACTTAATATACGCGACGCTTCTAGCTTCGCTATGACGTTTAAATAGAAAAAAATTGATTTTAATATAACTTGACTGAATGGAAAAAAGAATCTTTATTTAATTTAGAACGGGGCGTTAGAGCGGCTATTGAGTCATCAACTTAATCCGGACTTAAATTAAATCTAAAACCTCGTGCGCGCTCACTAGTCGAGCCATTGATTCTATAACTCGTTGTCTGCGTATCCGAGGCCTTAAATTGGACACCTGTCATTGCCTGAACAATTAAAATCTTTGATACGCTTCCTAACAAATCATCTTAAATTTTTTTTTAATTATAATTGTTACATAAAAGTCGATTGGAAAACACTCTTCGCTTTCTTTTAATATTTAATTTAAAATTTTATACACATACAAAATACGAATCTATTTCTTTCATTTTTTTTTTTTTTTTAATTAATTTGTTTAATTTATTTTATTTTATTTTATTCCCTTCGGTAATTTTAAATTAATTTCGTATTTCCCTGGGATTTAATTTCCTTTTTATTTTTTAAAAAACACTTTAAAGAAAAAGTAAATCTTAATTGAAAGGTCAATGTTTTTGAAAATGTACCAATACTGCAATTAGTTTATATAAATATTTATAGATATGCTGTAATACACATAAAAGAGATTTTTTTAAGGATACTTTACTTATAATCTAAATTGTATCCTTAAAATAATTGAATTTATAAAAAAAATTAAAAATTAAAAAAAAATTTCCAAACTACATAAAATATACAAATATACATTTAGAAAATTTTACAAAAGTAATGCTGTAAAGGTATCTTAGAGATGACTATTACGTTTATATTGTAATTTCATTATTTTATATTTTTCTCTATTTTTATTAAACATTTTGCAATTTGAAATTTTACATGGATTTTAGGGACTATCACAACCAGTCGAATGTTCGGTAAGTTTTCTTTGGAAATGCTTTCAACAACTTGTGGTTTAAAAAAAAAACATTGAAATACAAAATATTAGAAACAAATTACACATAATATCAAAATTTGAAAATATTTTTGAACAAAATGTAAAGGCATGTATTTGGTCATTTGCTTTACATTTTTTATTTCAACTCTCTTTTAGTTTAATTTAATTAATTCCAATTGGGAATTTACTATTCATTTTGTAGAAAAAAAAATTCAAAATAAAATTACAAAGAAATTTTTTACAATTTTGACTAAATAGTAAGGTATTTTTTTTTTTTTCCTTCTTTTACTCCCTTGGGGAGCATAGGGCTTCCACATAGCTTCTTCATCGTACTCTATTTTGGGCCATTTGTTTTATCTCTGCCCAAGTCTGCCCAACTTTCTTCTATTTCTTTGGATATTGTTCTCCTCCATGACATTCGTGGTCTTCCTACTTTCCTTTTTCCCTGTTGGTTCCACTCTAATGCTTGGCGAGCAATTGTGTGTGGTGCCTTTCGGAGTGTGTGTCCTATCCACTTCCATTTCTTTTTCTTTATTTGAAGTGCAATTGGTTCTTGTTTCGTGAGAGACCATAGGTCTGTGTTGCTGATTCGCCTAGGCCAGAAGATCTTAACTATGGTTCTTAGGCATTTGTTCACGAAAGTTTGCAGCTTGTTGGTGGTTGACTACTTTACGAACCAAGTTTTGCTCCCATATAGTAGGACTGATTTAACAGGAATTGAATATTCTAATTTTGGTGCCTCTAGTTAGATGTGGGGATCGCCATACAGACCATAGTCTTCCAAATGCCATTCTTGATTGTTTCAGTCTATTTTCTATGTCTTCATCTGCTCCTCCATTCGTAGTTATTATACTACCGTAGTGAGGTATAGTAGGTACTAAAGGCTTATAAAAGATATATATTATTTAATGTTAAGAAAATAGTTATTTCATTTTAATTTTTAACATATTTTTCTAATTATACTAATTATTTTATCTATATATTCCTCTATAGAATATATAAGAAATAAAAATCTAATCTATATCTGGGCCCTTTTGCACCACGGAAACTAAACTTCGCCACTAAATTGCACCAAAACTTATCACTAATCAAATAATTGAATTATCAATTAAAAGACCATGTTTGAAGATAAATCACTGGAGTCTGTTTTTTTTTTTTTTTTTTTTTGTACACGTTAGTCAAACGAATTCCTTTATACATAGTGAAAAAATAGACTTGGCTATGGGACTAAGGAGTTAGAAGGAAAATAGAATAGAAGAGAAGGGAGAGTTGGGTGGTATGTTAAAAACTAACCTTTTTAAGTTCTTTTTAAAACGTTGCAATTTGTATAAAGGTATATTTGTATTAGAGGAGAACACATTGGATGGAAGCATATTCTAGCAGTTCTCGTAATAAATGAGTTTCCATAACCAGTTTTGAGCCACCTAGAGATTTCCATTGTGAAGCAGCGAGCACTTGAGGCCTCCCTGGTGTTGCGTTGGAATTGTTTAAAGGGAAGCATTATTGATTTTAATTCAATAGAGCAAGTGTCAATACCAAGTGACAAATTACATCACAAACAAATCAATGTTGAATAACTTTTTAATATACACGTCTTTCTAGTGCAAGCGATACTAAATCCTCGGAAATTAATTTTATATTTAAGCCGCAGTCGTAATCCAGTATGTTTGAGCCGTAATTCAAATGGTGCTAGAATTTTTTTTATTAACTTTAGTTTCTACTTTCCTGTATTGAAAACCAACTTCTGTATTCAAACCTATATTCCGTAACTTCTTCTTAAAAAGTTTGTAATAAAAAGTTTCTAAGAATTTGTAACTACAAATTTTAAAGCAGTTTGTAAAATTAAGTAGTAATTACTTTAGTATTATTCTCGAAATTATTTATATAAAGTTTAAGTAATAAAGAAACTAAATTTCATTATATTGGATCTGCAATTGAAAAGCATTATTTTTGAAAACCTTTACCAAGGTTATTCATTTTCGATTTCCCAAAAAATTGAATCTACAAACAACTTGAACTAAATAAATTTAACCTGTAAAATTCCAGTACTAGTACTTGTAATGACGTTTTGAGAATTCCATACAATTACCAGTTAAAAGAATTAAGTATATACTTGATAATTCCTAGAAAGTAATTTAATTTTGGATATCAATTACTTTTGTAATTATTTTGTGAAATTTAATTACTTTGCAATTATTTTTTAGTTTTGAAAATTAATTTCTTTAGTACCTAATTAATTACGAAGAAATACAAAATTTTCCTAAATTACAAGTATTTTTGGGAAATTCTTTAAAGTTTTTTTACTTTTTTAAGTATTTATAAAATTTTTTTGTATTATAGTTTTAAAAATGGGCTTTTTTAAAAAACTCCTTTCTTTTTATATAACTCCTCTTTTACAAAAGGAACATTCAATAAATAAATAATTTCTCTAATCAATAATGAATTGATTTCTCAATTACTTTCGGATGTATTCTAAAAACATGGTACACAAAGATAATTTAATTAAATTGAAAAATTAAATTCAATATTAAAAATTTCCTTAAAGCAGCACTTTTTTAGGCAAAACAAATTGCTGGGAAACGTGGGGTCAAAGTTCCATAAGAGACTTAAAACTTAATATGTAGATCATAAGTCTTTAAAACTCAAAGGAATTTGAATCAAAGGAATGAATCACAACACCCTAAGGGACTTTTGATCTTGGAACTTTTGACTTAAAGTAGTGGGTCATTACATCCTTACACAAATGAGGTATATGAGCAGAGTTTCTTACCGACGAACGTCTGGGTCTGATTCTTTGTATCACTGAACTCAAAATATCCAAAATTTTTAATTAGAATCTTAAATATACAAAATAAAAACATTTCACCAATTAATCAATAAGAACATATTATTTATTAGTGATATTGAAACCATTTTCTAACTTTATTAAGTAATTTTAGTACCAAAAACTTCAATACTCGGGTTTCAAAATAATAAACTTAAAGATATTTATACATACATATATATTTATATAAAAGGACATTAATACAACAATAGCTATTATCGATATCTATCTCTATTAAAAGTGTAATTGGATGTTATTTAGTACTGTTAAGTTCAATGTGCTCATGTTTAAAATTATTTCGAAAAAAAATAAACAGAATTTCGAATTCTTAGGTACTCAATAAATTTTGATGATAATTTAATAGTCATCAATTAAATTGTCTGTTTTATTTTTGTTGTTTTTCTTTGGATTTGTCAACTAAACATTTTAAATAGAATTACAATTTTTCCAAGTTCTATTTTCTGTTTTCATTTTATTAATAAATCATTTTAAATTGCTTTCCGAAAATGATTACTTTTAGTATAGATGGGAAATATTGAATTTGAAAATTTAAAGAAAATTGTACGTTTATACTTTTAATTTAAAATGAAATTCATTTTGAAGATACTTTAAATAATTTATGTTATAAAAATAAGAATTTGGCAAAATTCAAATAGGTATTATGTATTTTATTGGAAATATTTCTTCTTCTTCTATGGCGCTACAGTCCGTTGTCGAACCTTGGCCTCCTGAATCATCCTCTTCCAGTTTACGCGATCTTGGGCAGCAGTTATCCAATTTTGCTCTTGCAGCATTGATACAGCGTCTGACTCGACTGCATCAACCCATCGATTTCTCGGCTTTCCCACTGGTCTTTTTCAATCTATTTTCCCGTTCAATACTTTTTTTGGAATGCGGGAATCTGGCATACGTTGTATGTGACCGGCCCACCTAAGGCGTTGTAGCTTGATGTATGTCAAAACATCGCTGTCGGTGTATACATTGTATAGCTCTGCGTTGCGTCGCATTCTAAATTGGCCCTGGTCGATAATTGGAAATATTTATGTTAACGAATATCTGTAAATTTTATAGAGTAACTGTTAAATTTAAAACCCTAAAAAATGTAAATGTATGAGATGATATCATAATGAATATTATATCATATTAAATTTGAGTTATTACTTATTATACTAAGTAGTACCATTAATCTACAAATTTTGGGCTACATATTTAAGTAGCTTATTTATTAAGTTCACAATTATTGAATTGCAAATAAATAAAATAAAATAAAAAAAAAACAATATTATTTTTAATATATACTTTTATTAAAGTAGGACTTGCTCCCAAAAATGTAGAAATGTAAATTTCTGGTATAAGAAACAGTTCTTTTGGAATGTTTGAAAACTTTTAAGCTTAAAATATTGAAAATTTTCATTAACTAAAAATTTATAGTAGATATTTGCATTTAAAAGTGTTTTAATATAACAGTTAATTGCTTAAATGAGAGACAGTTCTTCTTCTTATTAACCTTAGTCCACATTCGCATATACAGCAAAATCAAAATACGCACACGCATATTCATGGAAAATTATTATCTTACAAACTACAAATAAACTTACAATTATACACATTATACTATAATTTATACACATATATATATTGCATATCAATACAAATTAATAAAATCATTTCGTAACCGTTACAATTTTTATTACACAGATTATGCTTCGATTCTAATATACACATACAGAAAAAGTAAACAAAAACAAATGACTGATATAATTTGTTGTTTCATATTAAAAATTTGAAGATGAATAAATTACGTATTTCACTTTTTGTATGTTTCGTATTTTATAAAATATTGGGGTCGTTGGTTCAAATTCTCTTCATGGTGAAATTTTCTTTATTTTATTAAGCACCTACAGACTGACTTAAAAAAAAAATTAAAATTTTTATATGAAACTGATTGTCTTTATAATTATTTGGTCTATGTTTTTATATTATCAAAGTGAAGTATTTTAGTTCTTAAAGTTACAAATTTTTAAAGAAACTATACAATTAAATTAATTTTATTTGTAATTTTTGTTATTATTTCTGTTGAATTTAAAAGAAAAAAAAATTTTATGTTTCAACGAGAATCGAACGAACATCATCTTACACTCCACTCCAGCCATTTCGCTAACCATTTCGCTAACAAATTAAATCTTTACAAGCACATAATATTATATTCATATTTCTTTAATTTACATTTCAATTAAAAGGAATTGAAAGAAAAGTATATAAAATTAAATAATTTTCCGAAAATTCATTAATAAATTGTTTTTGTTATTTACAATTAATTACATGATGTCGATGCATGATATTTCTTAAGAATTTCTTGTAAATAATTATAATGCAATACTTTGTAATTACAAACATTTTAAATAATTTAATTGATGAAAATATAGTGATTAAGTTTTCTCAAAATTTCCTTAATTTCAATGGCCATTAAAAATAACATATTCTTAAAATTGACTTTATTCTTACACCAACTTAAGTTTCACGAGAGACTTTTAAAAATTTTATTAATGTCAATTTAAAAACAATTTTAAATTTAATTGTAACTGTTTGTAAAAGTTTGTCATGTCTCAAAATAGATTGCGTTGTAAACATTAAATTCTCTCATACCGTAATTAAAATTTTTAATTAATTTCATAAAACAAATATTTTAGAACATAATTGTAATCTATTACCCTATACATTATTTAAATACAATTTCAAATCCAAAACTAATTTTTCAATTCAAAAATTAATTTTATTTGAAGCGCATTGCCTTACTGGCCTGTTAAACAATATACAATGCAGTTTTTCAAGTATATCTATAAAATCGACTAAAACCCAACAAACTAAATTAGTTTCCTTACCATAAAGTTTATAAAATAAAATTGAATTATATCGTATATTGAATATTACCAAATAAGTTAATGGTAATTCTGTGTTAGTTTCCGTCATCAATGGCAAATTATGAAACATATTTTTTTTTTTTTTTTTTTTCTTTATTAACAATTCATTATTTTTCGTATAAATATAATAAAAAATTCTTAAATTCTAAAACAATTATCTTATACTAGAAAAAAGTAAACAAAATTACAATATATTCCTATATGTAATTATTGCACATTATATATAACAGTTAAATTTCATTTGTGTCGATCATAGTTTACACTTTCTGATCCAATAATTTTAAATAATAAATATGTGCCAATATACAGACAAGTTATTTACAAAAAAAAAAAGAAAAAAATTAAAATAGTAAAATAAAATAAAACAATAATAAAAATTTCATATTAGTTTAAAAGAAAATTATATAGACTTTTACAAAAATTCTTAAATATTTTACAATTAATCTAATTTATCAATTACTTAATTTAATTTAATTTAATCTAACCACTTTTATGCAGACCATTTACCAATAAGAAAACATAAGCCGAATACGTTATGATAAAGCCGAATACGAAGTGGAGAATTCTTGACTATATAAATTATTAACTATATAGATTATTAAATATAAAATTATTGACGAATGACGTACTCTTTAACTCTTTTTTTGAAGGAATATAAGTTTTCAATAAGCTTTAATTCATTAGGAAGTTCGTTGTATAGTTTGAGACAATTATATAAGCAGTTATTCTGTTGGTTTCTTGTTTTAAAGAGTGATAAGTAAAAATTGGTTTTGTTTCTGGTATTGTAGTTATGTATATCGATCATTCTGTTTAGTAAAAAATTATGTTTAATTTCATTATTTGTAATCTTAAATGCTATCAAATACATTTCTATTTTGCATATATTCGTAAAACTGATGTATTGATTATCGTACAAGTTACTAGTAGGATAAAGTAGTGGGTAATTGTGGATAGTTTTGATGAATTTTTTATGGATGATATCTATTTTATTTAATAAAGTCATTGAAGCTTTGTTCCATATGGGATTTAAATAAATCAAGTTTGATATAATATAAGAGAAGTATATTTGTTTTAGTACATCTTTAGAGAAATACCTCCGAAGTCTTTTTATGATAAAAGCATATGGCGTAATTTTTTTTATGAGCTGATCAATGTGGTCATTCCACTTCATTTTGCTATCTAATAATAGTCCTAAATAATTAAAATTTCTCACAATTTCGATTATACTTCCATTTACATAAAAATTAATATCTGAAAATTTTCTGTTTTCGAACAATATGATTTTAGTTTTTTTGACATTTAAAAGTAATTTGTGTTTTGTGAGCCATTGTTCAATAGAATTCAGGTCTGATTTAATGTCATTCCTTAATTCATTCTCGTCACCTTTTGCATATTTAACTACAGCATCATCCGCATATAGTTGAATTGTGCCTTTCAGATTTATATTTGCAAGATCGTTTATGTATTAGCTATGTATAGCTATGTATTAATAAATTTCAACACTTTTCTGAATAACTGCATAATAAGAAGACTTCTTTGTGTCATGGTGTCATCATATTAACTCTATATGTATACCTTACATCATATGACCTCTATTAAATCCTTGATAAGATATTTAATAATTATTTTAATTTAAAAAACATATAGATACAAGAAAAACTTAAAATAAAAATAAAGTGAAACTGGATTAAATATAAATACCAGAAAAAAGGAAAAGAAAAAAAACTGTATAGTAATTATAAGTTTTTATCAAGTAAAAACTTTTCTTTTTTTTTTTTTAATGATTAAAATTTTCAATAATTTTTTTTTTTTTATTTATTATTAACATAAAAAAATTTCGTGTAAAGAAATAATTTTTCAGATATTAAAATATTAAATAAACGAAATAAAATATATAAGCTGTGTACATGGCCGTTTATATGTGTACCATAATATTATACATGAAATGTCCTTTTAATTAAAAAAAAATTTCATATAAATAAAATATATGATACAAAATAATATGAACTAAAAATATAAAATAAAATCATATTAAATAATGTATTTGGATATATATATATATATATATATATATATATATATATACATATATATATATACTATGAAAGGTATTATAAATATTTTTTAAATTACATGTGATGTGAACCCCTCTCTAATAATATGTTGTATTTAAAAGTTATATTACATATAAACATATACACATATCATTGAACATATGTAAATTCTATATATATATATATAAAAAAAAAACAGTTTTTATTTAAATCATTTAAAAAATATTAAAATGTTTCCGTTTTTATTTTAAAAGGATTCGTCCTTTTACATCCAAATAACATCAATTAACAAGATTTTTTAATTATGTAAATGGTATTATGCTTTTTATAATACGTTTCTAATACAAATTGTTCTTTCTTCGACTAATAGCTAGAAAATATCTTAATCCTGTTTTTGATATACCTGCTTCTGGGTAAGTAAGGACGCTTGAATAGTACTACAAAACTTATAACCAAAATAGTATAGCAACACTTATCCATCATATTGCATACTTTTAGGTTGCATTTTCTAATTTTAATAAAACAATGTTAAATCCATGATCTAATAGGATAGTTAGATCTAATAGGATAGTGAGTTCCCACATAGAATTTAAAAATTTTTGAAAACAATGAAATGGACCCAATATCTGATAAATAAAATTAAAATTAAAGCAGGAATTTTTAATAAATTATGAGAAGATGAGAATAGAGTGGTGAAAAATTACCAGCCATAATTGATTAAATCAGAGGGGAAAGAATAATTATGAATTTCTTAAAAAAATTGTTAACAATTTTCCGTTCAATGCTTAAAAAATACTTCTTTCAAAAATCTTGGCTTATAATTAAATCCAATTGAAATTTTAAAAAATATTAATTTTCAAATAAAAAATAAATCCTCACTAAATTTCCATAGCCAACAGTTTTTTTAGTATTCTAACAGTTTTTTATTTTCCAATATATTTGCTCGAGATCCTTTAATAATCCAAGAATTTCATAATTAAATTTTCTAGAAACAAATCTTCAATAATAAACCGGCAACACATGCCACAAATAAATCACTGCATTCTGTAAAATTTAATAAGTTTTCTCGAAAAAAATCTTGAACAGTAAACCAACAACTCATGCCACAACTAAATTACTTTATTCTTAAAAATTAAAAACCTTTTTTCTAGTTAAAATTTTCTTAAAAGAAGTATGAATTGATCTAGACAATTATAACAAAAAAAAAAATTTTAAGCACATGCTGTAAAAATATACGTAGAAATCACAATTCCTCCCTTTTGAAATGTGGATTAATCCTTTTTAAATATGGAGAAGCTTCTTCCTAAATTTAAACCTTATATCTATTTCTAATTACATTTTCCAAACCTATGTTTAACACTAATAAATTCAGAAATTTGAAGAGGTTACGAAATATTATAATTCATTTCTCAATTAACATTTGTAGTAAAAGTAAACTTCGAGGCCTGAATCTGAATATGCAATTTTGATCATAACCTGTTTCAACTTACAAAAGAATAATCAAAAAACCCATGGTTGTAAAAAGCTCAAATTTCCACTCAACTCATCTCTGAACTTAAATTTTGAGTCCGCTCAAATAGTGAGTCCATTCACGGTTTAAGCAATACAATGCGCTTTTAAGTTGAGGGACTCAAATATTGAGCTAAAATATGTTCCAAAATATGTTTTTCATAGTATGAGTGGAATCATCATCTAAGTTGAGCTACAAGTGGAGTTTGGCATTTGAGTTCACTCATTTACAACCCTGAAAAAAACTTCTTATATAAGAGCTCAATGAACATAATATACGTCACTAAATTCTTACAAATTTCCCGGGAAGCTTAACAGTGAGTTCGACAAATAGAATCCTGTTGAGGAAGCAGAGAATTAGATCAAAATCTGGGGTATATGAAGTTTTTTTAGCAACAAATAGATAATCAAAGTTATTACCATTACCAAATTGATTCTTATTGCTTCCGTTGTCCTTTTCAATATATTTTAAACGTCAACTCAAGGATATCTTTACATATATACATATATATATATATTTATATATTTTTTTTTTTGTGCACTATTAACACGCGTATTTTTGTACCTACTTAACCTGAACTCATTTAAAACTTTTATTTAAATCATTTTTTAAAATATTAATTTAAGCATCAGCTCTCTCTGCTCCTTAATTAGAATCATTTGTACATAAAAGTTTTTTTTTTTTGGAAATTTTTTTTTTTTATATTTCCATTTTTTTTTTTTTTTTGGGAAATTGAAATTGGAACGCTGTGTAAAATGAATTTATATGGATTCATTTATAGCTAACGAGATTAGAAAATTATTTTTGATTTTCATAAAACTCGTGATATACAAAAATTACATAAAAATTAAAAAAAAAATAAACATTTATATTACACTCCAATGGCATATAAGTTTAATGGAAAATTATAAATGAAATGACTTCATATTAAACATACAATATTACATATGTTAACAACATGTCGAGATAATTTAAAATAAATTATTTATTTCAAGTGTTAGTCCAGTGTTCATTTTAAATTAATGAAGATTACTTTTGAGTTAAAAAAAAACCAACTTTTTTTTTTGATGAAGTAATTAAAATAAATAGATAGCATACCATAGGAAGAGTTTAAATTCTAAATTTGTATATATATATATATATATATATATATTTATAAATGATACAAGGATGAATACATAATTATGTATGTGATATAAAAAAAGGTGGAATTTATAAAGGATTTATTTAGACATCATCCAAGGTTTCAATTATAATTTTTGGAATAACATATTTTAGTTTAGTTAAAAATTTATGCTATCAAATTAATTTAAATAAATTGTTTTTTAATGATTACTTTAAAAGTACCAGATATGTAAATCAAATATAAAGTACAGAGAAATAAAAACATAATTTAATAGGGTCCGAGGTATGAAAATGGATTAATTCATTTCTAAAATAATGTCATATAAAACATTTAGACATAGAAGCCTAATTAAGTATTTCTGAAATAGCTTCGACTTCCTTGGGATATTTTTAAATTTAATTGGGAAATTCACAAAGCATTGCAAAATCTAGTTAATTTGAAGATATGAGATAGTTTGAGATGATCATTGCTTCTCGGTTGAGAAAAACATTCCGGATATGGAAGAAGCCTCTGGGTTATGCTATAGATAAATTATCATATTATTTCTAAATGTTATACGGAAGCAGCATTCGATAATATAGTCAAACATTGAGTGGGCCTATTTTAAGGCATGTTCCAAGAGGTTATCATGGTTTATAAGAAACTATAAATAAGGTTACTTTATAGTGAGTTAGTAAGGTTACACGGTATTTGAATTAATCTGGCCAAATTAGTTTACATTATGAAGTGAAACATAAATAATGAAGAAAAACTGCATTGAAAAAATGTAGGTCTTCAATAACAGGTACCTAAGAATATTATGAAGAATCTTCTGGCCTAGAAGAATTAGGAACAGGGAGCTATAAAAGATGACTAGGAAACAACCAAAAAAATTGTAAATAAAGGGGAGAAGTGGAAATGAGTAGGTGGAATTCTAAGAATACCTGCGATTAAAATCATCCACTAGTCCTTGGAATTGACCACGCAGGGAAAATAAAATTTAGCCATACCCCAGGAAACATGGCGCAGGTCAGTCAGGAGAGAGAAGGATAGTAATCACATGAGTAAAGGCGAAATTAAACACCTTGCCCAGAATAGAGTTAGATGGAAGAGATTTGTGGAAATTCTATGTTTCTATTTTTAATTCTATGTAAATAAGAAGAAATTAAAAAATTAATTATTTTTCATTAGAAGTATTTCATTTCTAAAGACCAGCTTTACAAACTGTTTCGCGTATATATATATATGGCTTAATAAGTATGATAATTTCTACCTTCGGACTATATTTTTAATCAGCTTTTACTATTGAATATATGAACCAAATCAAAATCTTTAGAAACGCCAAATTAGAAGATCTAAAGCTATTTTTACAATATTCTTAAAAGGTTTCATATTCAAAAACATATTTTTTTGTTTAATATTAAAGAACAATTATAAGTAAAAATAATTCCTTCGAAATGAGTTAATTAACTCATAAAATTCTATAAAATCTCTTACTAATACCCAATGAATTTTATAAGAATAATATTATAAAATAAATTTTTTCATTGAAAATCCCCCAAAAAAATTGTACTAATTTTCACCTTTAAATCCTCAAATTTTAATATTATATCTGTAAGATATAAATGGTTTTTTAAGTCCATATACAAATACAAATACAATATATAGTTAAATTAAAATACAAATTTTTTACACTCCATCCATATATAAATCGTTTCAATGGAAAAACAAATTTTCTTCAGTATCGTGTAGTGGAGGAATGTAATAAATTACATAGGATTAAGACCAGATCAACGTTAAATGCAATTAGAATAAAGAAAAACCATTAAGTTTTTATGTATTCTGGTTGCATTTTAATAACCATTTCATTTTGTAATTTTATATATGTTTTATTTTAGTTGTAAGATTACACTTTTATTAACTTGGAATTATGTATTAAAAAAAGTTAAACAAACTAAATCAAAATGATATTCTTGGGTATTAAAAAGTAACATACTATTATACTGTATAATATGTAAAAGATTATATCAAATAAATTGAAATAAAATTGGTCTTATCAAAGTAATATTTCAACAGTTAATTAAAGTTAAATCAAGCAGAGTAATTGTAATAAATTTCATTTTGGACCACTGCTTCTCCCATAAAACATTTTTAAACATTAACCAAATTCGTATATAAAATTTCAAGCACGGGTTCGGAACGAAACGATTTTAGAGCAAAATTCAATCGTTCTTATACATTTTGTTCTCTTCTTTCTCTACGAAAACTAAACAAAAGATAAAATTCTTCGGCACAATTCTGATTCAAAATTGAAATGAAGTTCCATTACTCGTTTCTTGGGTTCCAGAAGTTGGACCGACTTGTTTTTAATAACTTAATACCAGGATCTGTAAAAGACACAAAAAAAAATGAAAAAAAGTTCAGAAACGTCCTAAGAAGTGGCACTATCATTTTTAGGGATATTTGTCCGGCTTAATAATCGAACTTTTTAAATATTTTATATGTATTTAGGTTCTTCTAAAAAACCGTTCTTTAAACTATTGCGGTCCGGTAAAGTTCTTTAAACTATGGCGGTCCGGCTACTGACTACGAAGAAACGGGGACTTTGTTTTATTTTTTATTTCTTCGGAAAATTGTAAATTCGTATGGAATTTCATTTTTAAAAAAATATAATTCGGATAACGTTCTGAAAGAATATTAAAAAATCGGAGCAAATTGTTTTTTGTTGCGAAATAAATATCGTTTCGAACCCCTGATTTTAATAATATACAACTTTGACAGTTTAAAAATAACATTAACAGGTTTACCCACATTTAACGTGCAATATTTAATAGCCACAATTTAACTGCTCTGGATGATTTCAATTTACCACTGAACTTTTTAATGTTTTAATTAACTTTGGAAAATATATCAAAAGACATAAAGTTAATTGTGAGGTGGGTTAAACCCACTACATTTAAATTGTAGTGAGTTTAATGACAAGGTATACTTTGAGGTTATTAAAACTTATTTTAGTATGCTCTATTATAATGACATTGATGAGTCAATTTTTCGTCCTATCAATATCAAATAAATCTGAACAGTATGTTTAAATAAGCAGGTAAAAAGTAAACTGTTCTAATAGCGAAAAAATATCAAGTAGTAAATAGGTGTTCTGATCTCTCTTAAATTAAATTTGTTAATATTGTTAAGTTCCGTGGAATTAAATGTATATATATTTCAAAATGAATTATTAAGATCTTGCAACAAAATCATGGGCTGATTCAAAATTATAGACTGATTCAAAATCATAGACTGATTCAAAATCATAGACAAATTTAATTTTCTAAACACTTGTTACCCTATTATCTATATTTAACTTGAAAATTAAAAGCTCTTAATTGTCTTCATAACACCTCTTTCTAAACCTTTTACTTAATTATAATCGATTTTATTGTATTATCGATTTTTGTCAGGACCTATAATTGATTAATCAAAGCTCTATCCGAAATATAATCATACATACTACAAAAACAAAATTTATGTGACATTGGGAAAAATTAGTCAGTAACTTAATTATGTTTTGTCCACAGTTAAAAAAAATTTGAAAATTAAAATTGATTTTGTTTAATTTCTCAATTTTTGTTTGTTTTTACAAGTTCAGACATGCATAAACCAAATATTTCTATGGAAACAAAATGTAGAAGACCTTCAATACTAAATGAGGAAAAAAAAAATTATTTTTCGAAAAAACTAGAGAGGTGGTAAGATGTTAGATATGCGCTTATATGATCTGTTTTATTAATCAATTTTTATTTCATACGTTCTTTGTAAGGAGATCTAACTGTTCCCAATTATTAAAAATTTGTTGGAAAGTAATCGAATTTGATAAAATAAAATAAATAAATGAAAATTTTCATCAAAATTATTAATATACATATAATTTACTTTTTACGCGAATTTTAAATAACGCTAGTTAAAAAATTTAATCAAATCGCTTTTAGCGCGATCGAATTTAAGAAAGCGCTATTTTAAAATATGATAAAATTCTATTTAAACGATTTGAAATTACACAGAATAATTTTATCAAGAAAAACTATGATTTTTTTCTAATAACATACACACATATAGAATTAAGTACCTTTAACTAATTATCGTGAATTATATCCCGCACTTACGCAAAACTAAAAGCAATGGTAGATAACTAATTTTGCGAATAAGACCACACCAACATTAGTATAAAATGGAATTTCGAGTATTGAGAGTAATATTCAAGTGAAACTGCGAAAAAGTGACACTTCAAATAATTTGTTTTACGTATATGAACTAATTTTTGTATACTTACATTTCATATTTTTTTTTACACGATTTTTTTTTTTTGCGCGGATTTTTTCGGATCGTACTATGAAGCTTTATAAGAAAAACTGCAATTAGCACTAACGCCTCCACCCAACAGATAAAACGACAATTGCAAATATGCACTCAAATCTCACTTTTTCATATAAACACAACTATTTAAATCGTAGTTTTTCTTTTCAAAAAAGTTGGATTTGAGTTTATCTCAGTTTTATGGATAAGTTTCATAACTCTACAGTATATTTAATAAGAGTTCAATAAAAAATCTATTAAATTTTCCAAAATATATGAAACAGTGATACAAAAAGTTGAAAGAAATCTAATAACAGCCAGTTACTTTTAAATCAATTAAAAAATACTTAAAATAAAAATTCCTAAAAACTCGTAATTAAAAAATTGATAATAATAAATATTTTGACCATTACTGTACTTTCAACATATTATATTTTACATCACATACTTTTAATTCCAATTTTACGTTTTAATATCCTTAAAGAGGAATAAAACAAGTTTTTATTCTCATATCTCTTTGACTCTCTCTCACTCTCTCTCTTAAATCTTCATTATCTCACACTCTGTCATTTCATAATATATTCTAACTTTATTATCAATGGTAATGAATATTTTTGTTTTTCTTGTTTTTGTTTTAAGGTTCAAATTAAAAAGTGAGAAAACGTCAAATGAAAAAAAATAAAAAATAAAAAAAAAAATAAAAAACAGATTTTCATTTTCCAAAAATTAATTAACACAATCACGATTTTATTGTGTTAATTTATGTTATTTTTTTTTTATTTTTATTTTTTTTTATATTATTTTAAAGGTTAAGCTTTTAAGCTGCTTTATAAGGATTAGAAAAGGATGCCAAAGCAACCAAATTGTATTATAAACGGTCGAGTAAATTTTCTTGGGCTTAACACCTGATTTTTTCGGCTACCCAAGGTCTTTACGATTCTATATAATTAAAATGTGGGTTCTTTTTTATTTTATTTTAAATTGTTTTATATAAAATAAAATTGGGAGTCCCTTTTTATTTTTAATATCATTTTTTTTATATTTCATTTTAAATATTTAAATACCTTTTAATTTGTCGTCGTTGTATACACATACTTACACATATAAAAATAATGGTAGGAATATAAAAAAATAAAAATTTTGTATTTTTTTTTTTTTGAATTTTTAAATTTCCTGAATTGTTTAATAGACAATTTAAAAATAAATTAAAAATTGTTTTTTTAATTTGTTGGTGGAATGGTTGAATGCTTTTGAATGCAAGCAAATATAAATAAAAGGTGAAAGAAATGATTTTGGAATTGAAATCATTTTTTTTGTTTTTTGATAATTAAATTTTGATTTGAAAATTTTTTTTTTGGTTTTTAATGAAAAGAGGAGCTTAAGATAATGTTTGGGGGAATTTTAATATCATATTTATCTGAGATTTTAAAGGCCAGGCTTTTAAGAAACATGAAAGGCTTTGCAAATTTTGTTGCAACAATTGAAATCCCATCGTTGCTTAGTAAAATTTTTCTGGGTCAGGAACAATAGTTGTAACTTATTAACTTCAATTACTAACTTATAAATTTAAAATGTTGGATCTTTACAAGCCACGAAACATTATAGTTTTGATAAACAAATATTAACTTTTCATTTTATAAAACTTATCAAATACACAAGGATCTTAATCTAGTTATACTTTGTTAAGATCTTGGTATCTCTAAATTGGATTAAGTCTGAAATCTCGGTTTAGTATATCCTGTTTTCAGAAATCACATTTAGAAAATCTCAGTTTAGAAATTCCTTATCGAATATCGCTTTTTGAAAATCGCGTTTGAGAAAATCTTTGATTTTATATTCTGGAAAAACTACTTTAAAATCATTAAAAATGTTAATTCTTAAAAAAGTGAGATTTTTCTCAAAAAACTAGATTTTCGAAAAACGCGATTTTCTAATATGAGTTTTTCTAAAACGATATTTTTCAAAAACGAGATTTAAAAAAAAATTTACTAAAACGTGATTATGGAACACTCTCCTCAGATATTTTCAAAAATTTTCCAAAGTACTTGCCACAGGCGTTTAAGGAAATACCGTTAGAGATGCTCATTTCACATTATAATACAATATTAATTCATTTTTGTACAACATTTTTAAGTGGTTAGACTAGTAAATCTTCAAACTGACTTAGAGGACTTTAAGAACTTTGCTATAAAACGTTACGTACGAAGGTTATCAATGATTAATTACTTCCTCATTCCAAACTTGCATTGTTTTACTTTAAATTTTGAATGAAAGTTTTATACGAAAATGACCTATGAAGGAAATTCGGTATGGAAAATCATTGAATTCATTTAAAGTATTTTCAATTTCAATTGTGATTATTAAGTATAAAAATTCTCCAGACATTCAATCATCTATTTATGGAAAATATAAAAATTAAAAAGCAATGCAAGAAAAAATAAATATACCTAATTTAAAATTTATACCAAATAAATTTCGAAAGGTCCTTGAACTTACTATACTTGTTATTTTAGTATAATTTTGTTATATACGACTGGACCTTTAATTTATTCAGACATATAATAATAATATTTTCTTTTACCTTTTTATTTTATCCCAAATTTTATAATTTCATTTCATATTTTACATTTCTTTTATTTTATTTTTATTTTTCCAATTAATTTTCCTATTTCCTTTTCTCAATTTTCCCTTTATTTTCCCAAAAAAAAAAAAAAAATTATTTTAATAAGGTGCTGTACTTACTAATTTTTCTTTTCACATCAATGCACTATTTAAAAACTAATAAAGGTTAAGCCATAAGACAATATAATAAAAAATTATACGACAGGTGAATTATGTCCTATCTTAGTGGTACTTTTATATGCTGTTATAAATTTTTTTTATAAAAAAATATCTAAAGATTTCAGGATAATATAAGAAATTACTACCTCCTTATTTTTTACGGTTATCATTTCATGTTAAAGAAAAACCTAAATTACTTTTATACGAGTATCTTGTATTTTTATAGAGATTTTTTTTTTTTGTGGAGATAAAAGATATTTTTAAGTTGCTTCATTAGATTGTTTTCCAAACGATTGAATTTTGTATAGTATTTTATTGCTACCTTTTTTTCCAAGTATTGCTACTTTTCTGGAAAAATTATTTTCGGTTTTTTTTTTAGCTTTCCTCAGTAAAATAAAAAGGGGGGAAATTTGTTTCGGTTCTTTAGAATAGTTTCCAGTATTTTTAAAGACACAATCTATTAGTAGCTGCGATGCAAAAGTGAATTGTAAGAACAGCTGAAAGGAATTATGTTCCCAAAATGTAAGGTTTTCCTCAATTCTTCTTTAACAATCAGCTTTCAACGCCCCCTTCTAACAGATTTCTTGGCATTTCAACTTAAATCAAATTATAAAATTAAATTTTCTTTTATTCTAGAATCTCAAATCTATTAAGTAAGTGGATAATTAAAATTTAAACTTATTAATATTTAAAAGTATTGCTTGTTAACTGGCGCAACAACTCAAATACATCAAATAAGAAATTGTTAATAGGAAATTACTTAAATTATTTTGAGCTTAGGTTATTAAATATAAAATATAAATTTTAGCATATTTCGTGGAAATATTTCACATTTTTTTGTTTTTTAACTTAATTTTCCTAATTAATAAACAGAAGAACTATCAAAAATCTTATTCCTCTGGTTTAAAGTTTAAGAGTAGCGACGAACACAGCACGGCGAATTCATAAACTTAAAATAATTGAGTTTTGAGTAACATTGGATGCAATCATTTGTAAAATTCATTTAGGAAAGAGTTTTTTACAATTTTATGGGATTGTAGCTTTGTTATAGACTAGAAGTTACACGGGGAGTTTCCGAATATTATGAAAATTGTCCCACTTGCGTATCCCATAGCCAATAGTTTATATTTAATTATAAGTAAAATTATTTAATTTTGTTTATAATATTTTATATTTAATTTAAAATTGGTTACCAAGGAGATTTTGTAGAGAATATTTTTTTTCAATTATATTCAAGGAACGAGAATAAATAATCAATGAAAATTGGAAAATTATGAATGAAAATTGATATACTTCCGAAAAATTTGTAGAATCGCGTGCATTCGCATTATATAATAAATACTATATAAAATTATGCAAATCTGTTAGTATATGACCTGGTAATATGTACTCAAAGTTTTTGATTTACAGATTAAATATACATGATGATAACCTTTATGGAAATCGAATTAGCGCATCCTCAGTTTATAAGCCAAATTCTTAACCACTACACAACCGAGGCTCCTAAAATTATTAATATTCAAAGGTATTAGTTAAGTAGGTAAATATATATTTTTCAAATTGATTCCATAATTGAATATTTAAATTTTTTTTATAAAGCACTCATTCTGCCCCCATTTTTTAATTGAATTTTAAATTTTATGAATTTATATTTCAAGCGACGTAAATAGTCTACGTTTTATAATTTTCATATAAACTAATTTTTTTTTTTATTTTACTAACAATGCAAAAAAAAATTTTTAACACAATCAAGTTTTTTCAACTAGTTTTGAAAATATCCCATCAATCTTTAGATTCTATGTTTTATACTTGAATAAAAATAAAATCTATCGTATATACAAAATACACTAATCCTAGAGACTTTGTAAAAATGAAAAGACTAAAATTAATCTTAAAAGCAGTGATATTAGATAAGTCTGTATTTCAAATAAAAAAAAAAAATGAAATAAAAACATCATTTAAAAAAAGTGTAAGTTAAAAAGTGTCAAAGCTAAAAACGACCCCAGAACCAAATGTACATAAGAAGTTTAAGATTTTTTTTTTTTCTATTTTCATCTTAACATGGTTTATTTCATTATTCATAGTATCTTTTACTTTTATATTATAAATAAATTCTGTTAAATCAAATAAACTTCACTACAAAATGTTAAATTACATTATTTTGTTTTTATAGTACAAGGTGTTTAGTATTTTTAAAAGTGGGTCTTCAAGCGGGAAAAAGTTATCTGAATCTATCTGAACGTTATAAGAGGTTTCTCAGATAATTTCATATTGAAATAAAGTAGCTCCTATGATATATTTAACAATTGAATTTTATTTGAGACTTTAAAAATTTCAAGAGGAACTGGAAAGCTCCCAAAGTTATCAGACTAAAACCTTGCTATTTCTGAACCAAAATTTAGAGAAGTTCCTGTGCTATAAATGTACAGCTTGATTTGAAGGACAGGAAATTCGAAGGATTTGGGATTTGGATTTTTCCTAGTAGGATTTCTATTTAAGAGATTTCCTCGTAAGAATTTGAGTTGGATCAATACGGAAGGGTAGATCTAACGTGTTAAAACTATTTTTAAGGCATAAAAATACACGCACCTTCCATTTTCTAAAATTAATAAATTTTAACTCGCACTCATCACATTTTATTTTCCAAATCATTTCAAAGAAAGGACCCTGTACATCATGTGACAATATAATACAAAAGCTCTAATCTTCCATTATATGTATATCTTGTTAGCATAACATTTTTTTTTGTATATCTTTTGTAAAAACATATTGTTTGTATACAAATAATAGTTTTCAATACATGTTGAATATTTATTTCATATTCTATACTTAGGTACTTACTATTTAGTTATATTATGTTGTCTTTTGGGGTAATCTTTTGCAACATTTCATAAAGAATACATCTTAAGATTTTTATTTTTATTTTCGTTTTGTTATACTTCAATTTTCACTATGATAAATCTCTTTTTTATGAACTTTGCCACATAAAGTATGTGTTGAAGAATACCATATTATATAAAAGAATATGTCTTAAATAAACATAGGTATATAAAGTTAATAAAATAAGAGTGAGTTGCAGTAGCAAATTAAGGGACTCTCTTAATACGCATAACTTAAAAATTTGATGAAAATAGATTAAGTTAATTCATATTCAACTGATTGTATCCATGAATACGTCTTTAAGTCTTCAATATTACGTTTTCCCTGCGGGTTCCACTTAAACCTTCGACAATCGTTTTTGTTTTTGGTTTTTCTAAAAGTTTGTTCTAAGCAGGTCTATTCCTTCCTTTTCATTTCAACCAAAACTTTTCTATTGTGGGAGATTACAGAATTACTTTTGAAATTTATCTTGAAGAGATGATGTTTCATAGATCAAAGATCGAATTCACTGTCCATATGGTTTTTACACATCTATTTCGGAAAAGTTTCAGCTTATTCGATGTAAACTGCTTAATTTACATCGAAGAACATTTTATTATTGACTGCCCAGCTACATCTGTACACTGAAGTCTTTCTTAAAATACATTGAAGTTGCAGTATCCGATTCCTTTGTTCTAGAGATTTTACATTGTTCTTCAGATAATATTTAGCTATCGGATGGGGAATAAATTGCTAAGGAAATAAATTATATATCCTTAAACCAAATTATATCCTTAAATCAACACTGAAGCCTTTCAGAACATATATAGACTCCTAAGTTGAAGCATCCGATTCCTCTATTCTATATTGATTTTACAATGATCTTCATATAATATTTAGAAATCAAATCACGAATAAACAATCAAGGAATTAAGTCATATCCTTGAACCGAATTCTCGGAACCTAGGACCAACAGATATTGCCTTTTAGTCAATTTCTAAAAACATGACAAATTCAAAAAAAAAATTTAATGATGAAAAAATATTTTGATTTGTTGTCCACTTCTTATTATATACTTTTAATTGAACTTGCCTGTGTCTATGGCTTTATTTTTTATTCTGTCAGTTAGTGATACATTTATATTAGAAATCTGATCATAAATTTATAAAAATTGTATGGTTCAGTGGTTAGCGAAGTGGCTTAGAATGTAAATAGGAAAATAAATAAAAGAACTGTTTCTTATATACCAGCAATTCACTTTTATTTTAATACAGTAACAAGTTCCCAAGATCTACCTTCAATTTTTTATTTTCTACATTTTAGGGGGCTAGTACTACTTTAATAAAAGTATATATTGAAAAAAATATTTTTTTTTATTTTATTTTTTTTTATATTTCCACACAAAAAAAAAGGACATGAAAAAGGACAAAACCAGGATAATAATTATTGAAAAATAAATAAATATGTTGCATTCTATATTATATTTTATATTGAAAATAATGTTATAAATGTCATGTTTTGTTTCACATAAAGAAGTGTTTTCTTTACTAAAAAAAAATTTTATATTATACTCGTACTCTTTCAATATTGATACAATGTTCACTTTTTTTTGTAGTTTTTTATTTACAAATGGGCTAAGTGGACATACATCCATCAAATATATCATTATGAAGACAGTTTGTGATGTTTTAGCTTGTGGTTTTTTTTCTTATTGACAGATACTTTAAAATATTAAGTTTTAATATGTATAAGTAAAAGGACATTAAAATATATAATATGTATGGTATAAGAATAGAATGAACAAAATTTAATAAATGTCAGATTTTTAAATATGCTTTAATTTAAAAAACAAAATATCTACTTTAAATAGATTCTAAAGTTACGTTTTGTTTAAATAAAAATCAATAAATTATTTTTTAAGTTTCTATTAATTTTTTTATTCATTGGAAAATTTATAAGACTTCGGGTATATTTGAAGAATCCTGTTTTTTCTAAGAAATTCTATTTGAGTATTGGAGGAGTATAAATTTAATTGATAATTCTATTGAAAAGTTTTTATACCTCTTAAAGAATATTGAATTCCAAGTTACAAATTCTAATGAAAATTATAGCATTAATATTTTACTAACAATAAGTTGAAGTAACACAAGATTTTATTAATATTAAATTGCAGAGATACCTATTTAATTTAAATTCAAAATTTTAGAACATCATTATCTTGCCAATGTACAAAACACACTTGTTTCATCACAAAACTCACTTGTTTTCATCATTATCTTGCCAATGTAGAAACTCACACTAACATTGAAAGTGTTGATTAAAATTAATTTTCAGCACATTTTGTTAAAATGTGCCTATCTAGCTTCACTCTGTCCATCCGTTCGTTCGTATGCTTACAAAAACTTTTCCATGGAAGAACTTTTTTCTGTAGCCCAACCCCTTACGGAGCTCCAGCCGCCAAAGTCGGAAAAAACCATATATTTAAATTGTTATAACAAGAGTTCTGGTAAGTATATTTTAAATCGGAAACCGTTAAAAGACAGCTAATTTTTGACCCCACATACCTTCCAAAGGGTTCAAGCTAGAGTTTGAAATTTTGGGAGAAATTAGATCGTCTAATGGGCAGTGGATTTATTTACCAAAGTTTTAATTTTATAAAGACCAAATAAACTTCGAAGAAAAATTTTATTTACCCTAAATAAGAGGAGAATTATTTGAGGCTACTTTGAGTTAAAAATTTCAAATCAAATTAAACATAACCACGTTTTTTTAGAAAAATATATCTTAATAATTTTAATGCTTTTACTTCAATAAATAGATAAGAGTCTTGAGATATAAGGATCATAAGGAAAAAAAATAACGGTTTATTTTATTTTATACATCATCGTGGGTATGCACAGGTATCTAAAAGTTGACAGAGGCAACTATAATCTTCCTCGTTTTAGTCCTTTTTGGTCCTTTTTCAAAAACGAATCTGTACCTTTGGATCTAGAAGTATAACTGACATAATTTGAGAGCCTTAGTTCATAATTATATAATCGAACCTTGGGAAAAAAATTAATTATATTATGTTATAATTAATTATGTCTATGGAAATCATTTTTAAGAAAAAGCCAGTTTAGGCCAATATTGCTTTAAAGAGCTTGCTGATTTCATATTTAGTTTCTATCCCACACAACTCAGCCACCGCAGAAAGAATATTTTCTAACATAAGTCTAATTAAAAATAACTTGAGAAACAGACTTTAATATACAGCAAATAATAATAATATGTAGGCTAAATTTCTATGTTTAAGTGCTTTTTCTCTGCATTGATAGGTTTTTTACATTGACGTGTTAAATATTTAAATTTCGGAGTGGCAACCCTGAAATTAATTCTTTGAATGACATTTTATATTGCTTCTCACTGATTCTCGTAAATTAAATATTTTTTTTTTACTATTTACTTTTTTTAAAATTTTTCCTAATAATTTCGAACTTATTCGAAAACAACCTGCAAAATAATGTTTTATACATTTTCTTTCAATTTATATTTTTAATATTAAAATGTTTTTTTTTCTGTTTTTCACCATTTTCTCTACGTAATAAAAATGAAATTTTAAACTTGATTGAGGCCGGAAGCAATAAACCAAAGTAAAAATTTTACAAAATTTTTTTTTTTTTTTTTATTTATTGCACAAAACAACTGAGTATTAAATGATTGTTTTTTTTATTATTTTCACAATTTAAATGTTTTTTTTTTGTCCCGTCCACTAAATCAAATTTTGTTTTCGAAAATCAATCAAAGGAAATGGACTAAAAATTGAAAAAAAACTGAAATATATAGAGTGAATGTTTTATAAACAACACTAAAATGTCGTAAATCAATTTTGCCTTTTCCAGTAAAATTTGTTTTTGTTTTTTTTTTTAATGAAATTAAAAACATTTCCCAAGAACATAATTTTTATTGAATTTGTTTTTTTATTTTATTTTTTTAAACTAAAAAATGAATTCCCGTAAAAAAAATAAAATTCTTACAGATGTTAGAAATCGAATTAGAAAAAAAAAAACACTAACAAAAATACTCACACATATTTACGCAGTGTTATTTTATTTCTAAAACAGCTTGTTGATGAATGTTCTTTTACAAACAATTTTGTTTTTTTTTTTACTACATAATATTTTTTAAATTTACAATTTTTTATAAAAATAAAAAAAAGAAATTTAAAATTTGACATAGTTTTATTTGATAAGAAATGATTGTCCGATCGTTTGTCATATTTTTAGTTTAAAAACTTATAGTTTCAACTGAATACTCCACCCCACTGAACGTAATTAGCGTCATTTTATCTTCAATATTCTCTTGATTCGCATTACCTAGTTAACGGGATCATACTTTGAAAACAACTTTTAGATTAGTTTAAAGTGTTACCTTTAGATTGCTCCCAGTTAAGTCATATTGTAGATCTAATTGTTATTACACATTCCGCCGGATTTCAAAATATTATATAAGATTGAATAAAACTATTATCGAATGGCACATTTTGATGCTACAGAATTTTTTTTTTCACTCCAATTACCCACGGCAAAATAATATTATATTGAAACCTTACTATCAGGAAATCAGACTAACTTTGACTCCAAACGCGCTGCAAATGTATCTATACGATGATTTAAATTAGACTATAAATAATTGACCAATGGCGTAGTAGTTAATAAAACAACCTATCAAGTAGAAGGTTTCAGACCCTCTCAGATCTAAATCTTAGTAATCAAAATCTATTCATAATTTTATACATAATAGCTACAACCGAATAATCAACAACTTAGTAAATATAACGATTAATAAAATTGAATCCTAGTCAAGGAATTGTAAAATTTATTTAACTTCAACTAATAATAATATTAGTCGTTTTCGTTTCATAGATTTTGAGTTTCGGATATTTCATATTTACATTTGATATTAAATCACAGCGTGTAGTAAGATCTATAGGTGTACGGATAATCCAGATTATCTGTTTCCCCCCCTATCACTTTCCCCCCCCTATCCAATTCCAACAAAATGGAATTGTGTCAAAAAAATAATAATCACTCCTCTTTATTAACCTAAATATCTTTTGTTAATTTGATATCACTGTTACCATAGTAACGATTACTATTATTATGTTATTTGTTTATTTTTTTGCTTGTATTTTTTTTTTTATTATTGTATAATGTCAGACCCAGACTGTGATAGGGATCAAAGTTTTAAAATGATATCTTCGATTTCTCTTTTCAATAAAAAGGACAATCATGCAATCAATCATTACATTTTTTTTATTTTGTTGTTTTTTTTCATTTTTTTTTTTTTTGTATTTTAGATGGGTTTCGGATATGTACGAATTTTAAAATGATTTTTACACCTGTAACATAAGTTTCAATAAATTTAAAATTTTTTTTTTTAAAGATGGCGCATGAGGAGTAGAACTGATAGGTGATATTGTTAATAAAAAAAAAGAAATTAAATAAAAAACGAATTTAAAAAAAAAAAAAAAGGTATAAAAAAAATTTGAAGAGAGAAAAAAAAACATGTGTTCGTGATCTTTTTATCAAAAAACAAACTGAGAAATTGAAGGTAAAATTTTATAATGTAACTTTAATGCAAAGAAAATTATAAACTTCCTAATGTGAGATGAATTAATTTTCAATTCCTTATTATTTGCTTGTATTATTTTTTTTTGTTTTTTAGAATTCTTAAAAGATTTGTAAAAAAAATTTTAAAGAAATTAAAACAAAAACATGTTTTTGAAGTATTTTAAATATACATGTGTATGAATTATATATTAAATTGAGTGAAAAACTTTCATTAAAAAAAAAAAACAAATTCACTTAAAATTTAATTTAAAATGTTTTTATTTTAAAGTTATTAATTTATTTTTTAAGAAGGTATTTTGAAAGGAAGAAATTTTATATTTTATTAAAATGATGTCCTTGAATATTATTATTATCCTGGTACAGGATGTAATATTTCGTTTTAAGAATAACTAAATAATTTAATGATACAAAGTACCTTCCTTAATTGTACCTACCTTAATTGTCAAAAATTTTGTGAAGTATTTGAGTTTTTTAAAAAAATGTTCGAGCCAAGATCACTACATATAACGATTTTTATAAAATAGACTAAAATAACAAAGATACTTTCAAAAGTCCTTTTCGTTCCTAAAGGATAATACGCGCCATTAAACCTATATATTTTTTGAAAGCTGGCAACACCAGCTATCTTTTAGATATAATCATTTGATCCTACGCGGATACTACTTAAAACTTAGAATCCCCTCGATCTCCATTAAAATTACCTTAATATCTTATAAAACTGGTAAATGATGGACAAGTTGAAGAATTCTTTTGGTATATTTAAAAGTTAAGGTAAAATCCCAATGTACAACATAAAAAAGCACATGACTTTATCATGTCCACAACTGAAAAATGGGCAATTTAATTGCTGCGCTTTGATTACTTTGTCATTGGGCGTTGCTACGTATCATACAATGTAATTTAGCGTGCAAAGCAAGGGAAGTAAAAAGAGCGTACATTTTCATTAAGTCTTAAATTAAAAAAAAAGTTAAATTGACAGACAATTTGTCTGTTTTTTAAAATAAATTTAAAACAAACTTGGAAGCATATCAATGTGCTGCATTTTCCGGACAATTTTAAAAAAATATTTTTAAAACAACAATTTTAAACTAAGGTTATTTGCTTTTTAAAAGTTAGATTTAAAGTTATTTATAATTTTTGGAATTTTTTTGAGGATTCATTGTTCTTGGAAATATTCTTGATTTTCTGAATTTATTAAAATTTTTAAAATAATTTTTATAATTTTTAGATCCAATTTAGAACTGACTTTTATAAAATTCAACTAAAATTTTTTAAAGTACATACAAAGTGCAAGCAAAGTATAATAAATGTAAATCAATTGACATTGAAATACTTAGTATTTTAATTTTTTCATTTGCCGACAGATGGATGGATTCTGTTGTAGAATTTATTTATAATACATTTTTATTTTGATATACTTATTTTGAATAATTTGTATTTATATATTTTTTATTTTTCTAAATTTAGTATTATTAACTAAATTTAATTTATAAATACAGAGTACATAATCAATGAAATTAAATTTAATGCCATCTATTGTATGTATGAATAAACAAAAACAAATGTTTATAATATGATGATATGCCTGGTCTACAATGTTTTTAACAATATTGAAATCCACATACACACTACTTCAGCTTCTTTATACCCCACTTTATATCCAACTTCTGTTTATGAAATACTATTATCTACTGTTTATTTTTGATAAATTAATTTTTATTTTATTTAAAATAAAGATTGACATTTTTTTTAACAAAATGTCAATCAATATACAGTATTAAAATATGTTTAATGTTTGTCCTTGCCATCAATGACTTATGTATTATAAAATAAAATATAATGTCTGTCGTCTAGTCTAATATCCAAAATTTAAACCCACACCATTATATTTATCTTTTAATTTTTTAAGAATCCATTTTTGGATGTTTATAATTAAATATATCAATAAGCAGAATTTCGGTATTACCTTTGAGCATATAAATGATTTTAGTGAAAAATACAATAGGCTATCATTGCAGTCTATTTAGTCTGATTCAGACCTAGATTAAAAACTTGGTTTTCAAAATTTCAACACCATTTAATAGAAAACCTAAGATATTAACCATAGTCAAACTTATACTACTTTATATGGTCTAGAATTTCAATTCCATTAGCACGATGTTGTGTATATCATTGGTATAGTTGTTCTGGACGAGTTAAGGGTTTAAAAGGATGGTGCAACTTAATATTTTAAACTTCGGTAATAATATGTTACGCAAAGTGTTTCAAAATTTTTTAGAATTCCTATAACAAGTTAAGAGACCTTCCTAGTATCCTAAATCAACATTAAATTACAAAAAAAGTATACATCATTCTACCCTATTCCACATATTTTTCAGAAACAACCCCTTTTACATTTATTTCTAATTTAAAGTTAAACGTATAATTAGAGTTTTCACCTTGAAACTATAATAAAATTCTCTAATCAAAGTTCGTACGTTCTAAAACTTCCTTTAATTTGCATACAACTTTCCTATATTTTAAATTTTTAAAGTGCAAGGGTTAAAGTTTAAATAAAAATTATTTAGATTAAAACAAAGTTTAAATAAAAAATAAAAGAATTGAATTTGTTTTTATACACAATAAAAATATATATAAGATTTTACAAATTCTATTAAAGTATGGTAGATACTCCAAAAAAAAATCCCCTAAGCTCAGCATGTTTCCTGTTAAAAAAATTTAAAAAAAAAATGTAAAAAAATTTTTTAATAAAAACTTTTTAATGTTTCGGATAGTTTTGAAAAACCATTACAGGATATTCCAATTTTTAAATTTTAATTTTTTTTTTTTGCAAACAGATTTGTACACATAAAATTTTTTTACCTTGTAATACCTGATCTTCCATTTCTATGTACTATCTCCATATTATGTACATGTCCATAAAGATGACCATATATCTATAAAAAATTCCAATGGTATACCATTAAAGCAATGTAAAAAAAGTGGTAATTGTCTCACCATAAAATTGAACACAACTTGTCAATAAAAGAACGTTATAGGGTACAATGTTTAGGGATTAAAAAAAGTGTAAATATTTTTATGGAACAAGAGTGTTGTGTGTGTGTGTTTTAAATATGAAAAATGTCGATTAAAGAATTTAAATAATTTTTTGTTTTAGAATTTAATTGAGAATTAGAATTTAAGGTTTTGAAATAAATTTCCATAAATTTTTAGAAGATTTTTAAGAAAAGCTTATCATTTAAAATTAAATTCAGTTGAATATGCTTAGTGCCTATTGTCTATTTTAATTTATTCAAAATTTGTTCAATGGTTTAAAATTTACCCTAATAATGTTGTCATTAGATCTCGCTTAGGATATTTCGAAATAGATATGCAATTAATACATTAGTCTCTGCTGTGAATTGCTTATAAATGCCTGAGATTCAAATACTTATTTTGACTAGGCCCAGTTTGTACAGACCTTTATCATATTTCTTAATAGAGTGCAATATGTTATCTGAAATATTAATTTTATGTAATTTTATTTCCTAAACTTTCTCAAATATTTTCTAGCCCAGATAAATTTTACCACTTTTAGGTTCATATTTTTCAGCCCTGATTTGGATGTCTTGCTCTTTTTAAACAACTTTATGTACACCAACGTACAACAGCGGTATAGGGAAACCTTTACCATTTTGTTCTTATTTAAAATTATCGAATTAGGGAAATACAAACAATGAAATTTCGAATAAAAAAATTTCCAGGACTACTATTCCAATAATTTATTTAGCACTGCTACAATTTTTCCCATCAGTGTACTTATTTAAAATAAAATTTCTAAAATTGAAATTTTTTAAAATAAATTTAATATCTTCAAAATGTTCAGATATATGTAGTTAAAATTGTTATAAATATTTAAAATTTCGAATTAGTATCCTAAAATTATAAATAAACAAGTGATGAAAAAAAACCAAGGGTTTTTAAAAAAGCACATTTTCAAAATTATATTGTATTACATACTGAGTTTAACTTTGGAAATATTTACTTGGAAATAGTTACTACTGACTTATCTAAAAGTTGTTATAGCCCTTCAATGGGGAAGGTTGCCAAATTTCTGAAGAATCTAACTTCCACTACCCCCCCCCCATCCCCTAATTTTTTAGGTTCTAGGAATTAAATTGTGAATTACACAAAAATTTGGAATTTTACTTAGAATTTTATTATCTAAGCAAAAATGGGTAAAACTGAGAGACACTTTCTTCAATTTAAGGAACCCCTTTTAAATTTAAAAAAAACCTTTAACATATGTTAAAATATAATGTTAGACCTTTAAATTTTGTATATTGATAAAAAAAAATTGGACAGGTATTCAAATTACAGGTGCTTAAAAGTAGCATAATTTCAATTTTCGGGCCCATATAGCTTGACAAAAAAATTTTGTTAACCGACTCCTACTAATTTCTAAGGATCTAACTTCTCCTAAAATTTCAAGATCCTAGCTTGAACCGTTTAGAAGATATGTGGGGCCAAAAATTTTGCATAAATTGAGTTTTATATAATGGTAAATTTTAGTATCGTATGGCAACGCTATACATTTAAGCGACATATTTTTGTAAAGCCTATAAGCAGATCTCTAATACCGTTTTTCGATTGAAAATAAACCTAACAGAACTCTTGTTATATCAATTTAAATATAGGGCTTTTTTGGAATTTTCAGGGGCTGTAACTTCGTCACCCTTCAAAATTAAGAAAAACCTTTGACACATGTTGAAATATAATTATAGAGCTTTGAATTTTGTCTATCACTAAAAAAAAATTTGGACAGGTATTCAAATTACAGGTGTTTAAAAATAGCAAAATTTCAATTTTCGAGCCCTTATAGCTCCTAAATAGGGGACTTGACAAAAAAATTTTGTTAACCGACTCCTACTAATTTCTAAGTATCTAACTTCTCCCAAAATTTCAAGACCCTAGCTTGAACCGTTCAGAAGATATGTCCAAAAATTTTGCGAAAACTGAGTTTTGCGTAATGTTAAATTTTAGTACCGTATGGCAACCCTAAACATTTGCCTTGTAAAAATTTATAAAGTTTATGAAACCAGCTATCATTTGCCGTTTTCAGATTGAAAATATATGTAACAGAACTCTTGTTATAACATTTTAAATATAGGGCTTTTTCCAACTTTAAGGGGCTGTAGCCCCGTAACAGGTGGGGCTACAGAAAAAAATTCTTCTACGAAATTATTTTTTTTCCAAAAACTACCCATGGTTAAAATTTCTTTTCTCTATTTCAAACGGTGTAAAAGTTTTTGTAAACATACGGACGGACGGACGGACGGACAGAGTGAAGCTATATAGGCACATTTTTACAAAATTTTTTGAAAATGTGCTAAAAATTAGACAATAAAATTTGGCAATCTGGGGATTATCTCCAGTAATCCGTAAATTATTTAATATTTGTATTGAAAATATAGCGCTTCAATTTAAATTTATAGTTTTTTTAACAGTTTGACTTAATAAATTCTTTATTTAAATATTTTAGATAAAATAACACTTCAAACGTTTTAAGTTTATATTCAGATTTTAATATAGCAAAGGGTAAAAGCAGAGGCATCTTATCGTTAGAGATCACAAGCTATAAGGTAAGGAAATTTATCGAAATCAAAATTTAATTGTAAATTTAGTTTTTAATAATATATTTTCTAAGTGTTATGTTCTAATTCATTTTTCACACGTAGGACATATTGTAGTTGATCCTTTAATTAAATTCGTCCTCAAAAAGAACTTATCACGACATTTCAAATATTCAACTTTAACCTAAAACTATTCCTGTATATTGAATCTTCGATTTTAAAACTAAAATTGTGTAAATAGTTTGCATGACTCTTTACTGGAAAAAAACATTTATCCGTACAATAAAATCCCGAAAGAAAAATCTCGAATTTAAATTTGTTGCGGAAAAAATCCCAAATGTTACAAAATCCTAAACAAGAATCCTTAAACCCAAAAACTCCGAATTTAAATATATATATCGAAGCAAAAAGTATTTTAATATTATAAATCATTCGGAAATTTGGTTTCGAGATTTTTTCGTTTGGAATTTCGTTTTTCAGTAAAGTGTCATAGACCCATGTTTATATTAATAGTATGAAATAAAATCTTTTCATGATTTAATAAATCTATTTCACCTTAATTAAATTAAATGAATGTCAGTACAAAAAGTTGAAAAGGGATTAATTCTAGCCATCTTAAAATGTGTTTGGAGCAAAGGAACTTCATCTGTAATTACATATTATAATGGTAGTATACTTTCATTGAAACATATATTATTTTATATAACCTTCATCTTTTAAACTACATGTAAATTTAAAAATTTTCAAAATTAATAATTTTACTTTACAAAAAAATGTAATATTAGTATGTGTATGATTAGCTTTATGTACCTTTATAATTTTTATTTATTTCCACACAACCTTCTCTAATTGTCCATTTAAAGTTTCCAAGGTCAAACTTTTTTTATTTTGCATGTAGTAAAATTTAAATTTGGAAATTACCAAAGTAACCAATGGCTAAATATTCATATTACATTATATTATATTCAAAATTACTCTACCCCACTTCACTTCTAATTTTTCCTAGAATAGAAAAACTTTTAAAAATTCAAAGTCAAATTTTTTTTTTTATTTTTATTACATGGAAAAAGAAACCCCAAAAAAAAATTCCTGAAAAACTTTTTTTTAACATTTTTATCTGTTCGCTATCAAAAATTACTCACTACTTTAAAAAAAAACAAAATTTTAATTCATTTTTATGGTCATTTTATTGTAATTTCATTTCCTAATCCATTTCAAGAAGATTAAAATTGAAAAAAAAAGTTTTGGACTAAAAAAAAAACAAACAAAAAGGACGAAGGAAGGACGTAAACGAGTACTACTTTTTTTTTTGATTCCGCATTTTAAGAAATAATTTAATGATGTATAAAAGACGTGCAAAATGTAGGAAAGAAAAGTTTTACCATGTTGCTTATGCAAAAAAATAAAAAAAAAATTAATAGAAATGAAATAAATACTTAAACTTAGGTGCTTAAATAAATAGTAGTATTGCCAGATGTAATTGTTTGAAAATTTAAGATATGGATTATATTAAAATGATGAAGATTACTCGAATAAACTTGACCTGGGCTTAGAAATGCGACAATGATGTGAATACATTTAATTTAGATGGACCAGATTATAAATCACGTGGGCATGATTGTAAAAAATTAGAAAGATGTCTCAAGTCATCGCAATTGCGGTAAAAGCTCTGCGCAAGTAAATGCGGCTTTTTTAATTTATGGAACAACTCTAATTTGCAATTCTTTGTAAAAATGAACTCAAAGCAATAATTGAACTTCGAGCACAAAGTTGTTCAGAAATTTAGCAATTCTCCCTCCCAGTGTCAAAAAACTTACGTTAACAATGAGGGCCTAGACGGTACTTAAGCGGCAAACTTGGAAGATGAACCCAAATGTTTGGAGTTTGATATATCGACGACTGACGGGCTTCCGAAAACAACAAATTAATAGAAATTGAAGATTCCTATCTTCCAAATCTTTAAATATAACCATGAATTCAATGAATAACAGAGTTCATGAATCTGTACTGAAAAATTATGGCAACCCCAATTTGAAAAAATTAATTTACAAGAAAAGTTATCTTGTGATGTTATTCAAATTTACATATGAAATTCTATTTTTACAAAAACATATTTATTTATCCTATGGAAGTTGGCAACACTACTGTTTATATTATAAAATACTAAAATACAAAACACAAAAGTTGAAACGTGAGTTGTCAAAAGTTATGAACTTCTTTACCTCTAAATTACCACCAAGTTTATATAAAAAAAAAAAAAAAAATTATATATTTATTTTTTGCTATTTTTAAAGGCAACAGGGATTTTAGTGATATCAAGAACGAAGATTAACATTTTCAACTTTGTTATGATGTTATTTGAAAATTACAGAAAGTGGAATGGACGTTTCTAGCTTTAATAGTTGAAATAGTTTTAATATACAATTAATATAATAATGAAATAATTTTATCACTGGAGAAAGTGTAATTAATCACTTAAAGTTTCCTTTTCTTTAATTTGAGTATCCCTTAACTTCCGGGTTTTTAAATACTTTGACAGATAAATAGTTACAATTAATAGTAATAACGGTAGGGTGTTAGATTTTGTAGAAGTTGTCAAATTATCAGCTGTCAAATTGTCAGCTGTCAAAGTTTTAATTAGTTTATTTAAACGCTTTTGTTAATAGATTTTTGTTTTTAAATAGTGAAAAAATATTGAAATTTATTTAAAGTTCTTCAAATTAACTGCAATATAATGAAACTAAACACTTTATTTCGATATGTAGTAAATTAAAATTGTTAGACTTTGTTATTCTAATAAAAATATTTTTGAACGTATATACAATTGAAAAGACCCAATTATTCAATAAAAATATATATATTTTTATTGGTACTTGAATTCCCAATTTTATATTTTTTCTGATAAATATCAGACAGTGAACGAACTCAATCGGAATTTATTTATATAATAGTAAATTTTTAGTTATAATAAAAAGATAGAAATTCAAAAAAACATCATATTTTTATAATAACGATCCCCATAGTTTAAAATTATTTTACTAAATAATAATAATAATAATATGTACTTGAATAAGTTTTGAATAAATAAACAAATTTAGTGAAGCAATGATAAACCCAAATGAATATCATATCATTTAGTATTGTACTAGCATATTTGTAGTCCATATAGTACTTGAAAATGGATTAATAGTCCCAATATTATTAAATTTGAAATAAAAATCAATCAAGTACCAATTACTTTTTATTAAAATAGGCAAACATTTTTAAAATGTTGCTCTAAAAATTTTGAAGTATACAACTTTTAGAAAAAATATCACTGGTCAATTAATCAATTAAAACCATTTATTAGAATTCAATTCAATATTAACAATTATACCAAGTAATCCTTATAAATGTGTAGAGTTGAAAAAGTATAGAGTTAAAGTAAGATACTAACAGACAAATCACTCTGTCAGACTAAATTATTGATCCGGTTTTTGTCGAACCGTCATTGAATCTTTGACTTGCTGTTTTAGAAAATTGAAGGACGAATAACTGTTCTAAATATATTGAATTGACGTCTTCAGTTATAATGTTTGAACATGAAACAGTGTTATCTTAGATTATTCATAATTGCTTAAATTGTCTCTCATAAGTATTATGCCTTTCAACGGTTTTCCCAAAGTTGTTAAACGTTTGTCTCCGAAATAAGTAATAAAAATGTAGAATCATGAAATCTTCTAAAATATCCGCTCTTCATCGTTCCAAATCTCAAATTCACAAAAGCCTATTTCGCAAATATAACTTTAAAATGTTTTAAATTGTTTTTATCAATGTAACCACCATTTAATAAGAACCAAATTCTCATTTTTCTTAATATACCAAAGAAAGTATGGTATACATATTTGATACGAAGAATAAGGCAAGAACTGTAACTGAAATACATTACAAGATGAAGAAAGAAGATACTAAAGTAAACAAGTAATCAAAAAAGCACAAGGTTTTTAAATATGCTCATTAAATAAAACCAAAAAGTATTTTGAAAAATTAGTTTTTTTTTTTTTTTAAGCGCTAACTGTTCAACTGTAAGGCTAATAAGCCTGTCTATACCATAGGTACATGTTGGAACAGGGGGTCATATTATATTCGTGTTATTAGAATTCATCATAATGAATTATATATACAATTTAAACATGAGATAGTTCTACGCCTTATAACATCAAGAAACGTCTTAGATTTTCAATATTTACAATTTTATTTTTTGTTTATATTGTAATATTTCGTATTAAAGTTATATTGTATTCTGTATCCGTGAGTTATATTATTCAATTAAATTATTTGTTTATATTTTGGAGTTGTTTATATTATTATATTAATGTATTTTTTATTAAAGATATATAATTATTAATTATTAATGAAGCCATTAATTTCAACCCAATGGCGAATGGTAGCTGAGTCGAGTCGAAAACCAGAAAAATTCTGTACTTTCACTGGGTTTCGAATCCGGGCCTTTCATATGAAACGTTTATAAAAATTTCTTTGACCTTTCCTTAAAAATTTATTTTATGACATATAACTTCTCTAATTTTTGTGTAATTTCCAGAGATCTAACATCTGTTAAAAATCAAATTTCTAACTTAAACATTTTGGAAGGTATTAAGGATCAATAAATTTTCGAATTGATTTCCACATAACGGTAAATTGAAATGACGTATGGCAAAAATATATTAACATTTCATGTATATTAATAAGATATAAATATAGGACTTCACTTTGGGCCGTAATTTATAGGGATGGAAAAAAAAATTTTTCAAATATCTTTATTTCAAACGGAGTAAAACTTTTGTGAACACCCCAACAAACGGAATATTAGAAGCACAGGCGGACAGACGGAGCTAAACAGTCTAAGCACATATATTAAAAATTTTTCTAAATTGTTTTAAAAACTAAAAAAAATTTCAAAAAATTCAGTAACGAAAGCAATGCATATGATTTTTATGCAATTTCCTTGCAAAACTTTTCTGCAAGAGTATAAACAAGAATATAAATATAAATTATACTAAGGTTGTTAATATTTAAAGTTTAAAAGTGAAAAAACTAGCGAAAAACTATTACTTAAGCTACACAGTAGAAAGTGTAGAAAGTGATGAAGAAAGAAATAAAACAATTCCAAAGTTTCTAAGACGAATAGGTTGAAATGTTAAGAAATTTCGTAAAGAAGGATTATGAAACCTTTAGAATCCTTTAAGATTATCTATATTACGTTTAATCTGAGAGTCACCATAACATTAAAAATAAATTAAAAAATTGAACCAATGCTATAACAGAGTGCAGCTATGGCAAATGAATATCTTTAATACTTTGGAAACTATTATCTAGGGATTTAGAAACAATTTTAAGCTATGGTATAGGGATTATAAAATTTTAAAGAACGAAGACATCTCATCAAGGTGCTTTGGGAACACCTTCAAGTTATGTCTAATTTTGGATCATCATTAAGTCTACAAGATAACTTTCTATCATAAAATTATCTAAAATTACGCAAATGCAGGTAATGATATACTTAGTAATATTCTCTCTATAAACTTTTGAAATATGTAATTTTACTAAATTTTTTTTTTAATTTTATTTAAATATTAAAATGTAATCAACAAATACGCGATTTTAATAGTCTTACACTTTTTTAAAACTTTAAAATAAGATCTTACTTCTTGCAAAAGTTTTTTTTTCGATTTAAATGCAAATTTTTTAAAACTTTTTTATTTAGTTGAATATTTTACAACAAAACTTAAGTACTCATGGTATTAAATTTGACAGGTTCTTTAAATTTGTTAACATATTACATTAAAATAAAAAAAAATTGTTTGGAAAAGTTAGTTTATAAAGCAAATTAAAAAAAAAAAATTATTAAATAATTTAAAGCCACAAAAATTTTTAATTTATATTTTATTAAATTTGTATTTATCTGTAAAAACTTTCGGTATCAAATGACAATCAACAGTGGCTGTAACAATTGCTGTTCTCACTGTATCGCATAGCAATATAATAATATTTTATATAATTTACAATTACCTCCGTGGGAATAACTACTATTGGTTGGCAACATTATCAGAAAACATTTACACCAACTTATTGAAAATGTAAAGGTAAAATTGTAACTCTGTCTTAGAAACTTTAAAAGTTTAGTTAGAAAGTTTGGTAACAATGGTTAGGAGTCCATTGTCTATCTTATCGTGATATGAACTGTAATCCTTGATAATTAATTGAAATTTAGGTAAAGCTAAATGTATAGGTTCTTTTAGTATCGGACCGGGAACGTTTATTACAAAAATAAATAATTTGTCGACTTTGAAACAAAAATTAAATTAAAATATATACCTAAATTTTCTTTAAAATAAATTTTTATTTATAAATCTTATTTATAATAAGATTTAAATATAAACAAAAAGTTTTGATGTGGAAACAGTTTTTTATATGAAATTTCATTAAAAAGTGCAGAAACAATGGAATAAAATTTTAATTATAATTTTTTCCTATTCACGGTTAAAACAATGTTTTTGTGTTGTTTCACTTTGTTAAACACAACCAATTCTGATAATTTCAAATTTATATGCTCGTCTGTTAGACTATCTTTTTTCCTAAAATAAATGTTATACGTATAAATCACGCTGATATTGATAAAATTTATTTGCACCAACATAAACTTTACTTCAAAAATTTTTAAGTCATGTTGTAAGTCAAGTTGTCAAATGCTGATTCACGTTGATTTTATAATTCATAAGACATATTTGGAACTGATTTTATTAGTTGTTCATTTCCTTTTTTAAGTCATGTTGTAAGTCAAGTTGTCAAATTCTAAGACAAGTTGATTTTGTAATTCATAAGTCATATTTTGACATGAAAAATTTAAGTGATATTATAGCAACTACTAAAATTTGATAAAAATATCTGGAAGGACATGTGAACTGCAACGACATTAAGTGCTATGTCGAAAAAAAATGCCACTACAATTTAAAGAACCAAACTTTATTTATTGTTAAAAAACTTTATTTTTTTGAAGAATTAAAATATTTTCTTAACAACGACAAAGAATAATTTCTTAACATAAATATTCAGTGAAAAATTGTATTTTAAAATTCTTCTGGGCACTTTAACTTCTAAGTTTCAACACTGTTAAAGTAGTTTTAGTTTCTGTTTTTTGCAATGAGAAAGAAAAAGTTTCAAAAATTTGATTAGTTGTTCATTTGTTTTTTATATTTATTTTCACCACAATTTGTAAATTTTTTCTATAAAATCAATGTTAATGTTGAATTGAAATTAAGGAAAAAACTGAATAAACTACAATGTAATAATAAGTTTAATTAAAGAATTTGAAAAATATGCACTGAGCAGCAGAATAATACTTAATGCAAACCCAAAAGGGTTTTAATGTAATTCCCAAAGCCAATATTTCACTTTCAAAACGATATTCGATACATCGAAGTCTATAATGATATAATTCTATAAAGTCCAGTGAAATAATTGAATTAAATTATGAAAATTGAAAAATTAAAGTGGGTTAGAAAATCCTACTTTGCAAATTAACTATCTTTGTATGAACTTTCTCTTTTCAAAAATCAATCACGATTCCCGGGGCTCTAGATCACTATTAGTGTTGATAACAAATCAAGATTGATCACTTTTAAGAAACAAGGATCATAGTTAGAAATTACAACTGATGGAATTTGTAGTCCCAACTCTTCATTAAGAGTTTAATATTGATTCATCATATTACGTTCCTAATAAAAAGCTCTTTTATACTTTAACTACCGAAAAATTTCAAATTAACAATATCGTAAGGCGATAAAATAAAAAACTTTTCGAAAAGTCGAAGTATACGATCAATTTAGCAGCAGATTGTAAGGCACTTTTAAACTTTATTTTAAATAATAAATATAAATTTAGAAATATGATATCAAAAATTTCAAATAACTGCCTAAAATAAGATTGTTGATTTATGTAAGAAAATCTAATAAAATACTCAAATCATTAAACCTCATTAAATTTTAATTATATAATTTTAGTATTTTACTTTTCTTTAAGTTCAGAGGAAAGTAAATTAGCATAATATTATAAATAATAAGTTGATATTTATTTTTAATATTCAAAATTAAAACTTTTCATTGAAAAACTGAATTTGATCATAAATTTTTTTATATTTAACTATATAATTTTGTTAAAATTCTGCAATCTGTGACAATGAACTATTAAAATTATTTGAATACACCAGAGGAGGAATCATAAGTTGTATGCCGTCATAATTTAAAAAAATAACACTTCAATTGTAATCCTATTAAATATTTATTTAATATTTAATCTACTTTGTTGACCTTATTTTCCGCATGACAGTATAAGTGAAGATTTAGACTTTGATACTTTAAAAAACTTAAAGAACTCTCTAAGAGTATTTTTTTATTTCAATTCTCTAAAGCGCTGTAATATCGGACTCTAAAATTTATTTCGTAATCATGTTTTATAAGCAAGGAAATACATTTCGAAATCCTTCAGATAAGTTGCATCAGATTCCTTTCCGGATTGTTAGACTTAAACCAACCAAAGGCACATCATTTTAATAACAAACCTTTGAAGTTAGGCATTTCATTCTAATTTACAGTGTCAAGACTAGGGATTAAAAATGCCATCTTCGAAATTAGATTTTGGAATTTGTTAATCATATGAGAGGGAGGGGAAAGGGGGAAATTATTTTATTTAATAAATTTTAATTTTTAGCCGAACCTGCTAAAAAACTTGGTTTAAAATAACTAAATAAATGTTTGAGTCTTCCTAGCTCAAAATAATTGGTTTGGAGTAGGCTACTTTTGAAAATAAAATTAAATATAATTTTCCTATAAAAGAACACCTATAAAAGAACAAACCTATCTGTTATTATTTAAGTTTGTATACTAGATGCAATATTAATGTTAGTAATTAAAATGCAAAACAGTATTAAAAATGAATAATTAAACACGTATAATAAGTGGTTTAGAACAATACAGTATATACACAATATTGTATTAAACAATTGTTATAGAAGATGCTTTTAAGTATTTTAAAAAATAAAACAAAGCAATTAATTTTCCGCAATTATAATTATTCTTAAAAAAAAAATTATTATTTAAAAAATTTTATAAATATATTATATACATATTATATATAGTTATTTTAAGTTGTCTCAGTCTTATGAACTATACTTTTAAAATTAATGTACCATATTATAGTACATGGTCATAATATCGTTTTATTTTTCATAATAATAGAAAAAATATTAAAATAATAATGTAAAAAAATAAATTTATATTGTTTTTTTTTATGTTTTAAACATTTTTTTATTAAAAAAAAATTCTGAAAAAAAAAATGGTTTTGAAAAGATTTAATTGACGTTGAAATAAAACAAAAGTTATAATTTGCATGACGGTATTTGAAGATGGAGTCTAATAAAAATATATATATATCTGCTTTTATTCTTGCGTTCTATTATAGTCTAGTTTTTCTCTAATTGAATTTTTTTTCCCCAATGTTTATAAACAAAACTTGCAGACTCATTATTTTTTTTTTTAATAGAAAAAACATTTTAGAAATCTTGTAGTATATAACGAAGATCTGGAGTAGCTATTTCGGACCAACAGTCAATAAGGGGTATAATTTGATTTTTACCAGTTGCTTGGAAGATTCTAAGGAGTTGGAAGATTCTGAAGTCTATGAAGGGACAAATCAATTCGAATCTCTTTTAAAAATTAGAAGTCAATGTTTCCGGAAATTTACACCTCCTAAAACTTAAGGTAGCTTTTTTCTTGAATACAATATTTACTTCAATTATTAGGATAGTTGAACAGGAAATTCCCAAGCTAAATTCACAAGCACAAAATCCTCAAAAACAAAATCCTCAAATACCAAATCCCTTTATTGTGTGACAAGTCTCTTATTATAACCAATTTTAATTTTTATTTTTTACATACATACGTAGTTCAACATTCACAGAAATAGCTACTGCCCAAATCTACCACATATAACATAAATATTCTTTAAAAGGCTAATATCAAATATCCAAAAAACTGCATTAATTTCTGAGATTTTTTCCTTAGCAAGAATTTGGCCTTGGGTACTTTTTTTGTCTTTGTCTAGAGACAACGTCTCAAACCATCTTAACTTTACTTATATTTAATATTCAGGTAGAGAATGTCAGCCATATCCTCTTATATTGGAGGATTCTATGCAAATAAAGTGATCATTGTTATACATTTAACAGGTTAATCAGAAACGTGTCAATCACAGCGTATATATTTGCTTCCAAGATTTTCCTGTGAAGACTCTCAAAAAGTGTTTTAGAATATATGATACATGGTTGTATAATAACATCCATTCCATTCCAACAGTAATTGAATAAAATAATCAAAATCCTAAAATAATACTTCGAAGGATTGCGAAGAATATTCCGAATATGCGATATTGAAAGTTTGAATAAAATTTATACTTTTTTTTAATATTATCATCTGGTTATTAATAGTTTAAAGGTTATATACATTACATAAATATCTGACCAATGGTGTAGTAATAAGGACTAATGACGCCGCCCTTCTAAATAGACTTGGTGAATGCCCTATAATTCTTAAAGGAGTGAAAATTGAATAAAAAAATACATACAATACCTGATCTTATAATATTAAATACATTTCATTTTCATATCTAAGAAAATAACTCTTAAAAATTTTAATCAAAGAGCAAACCTCAAGATTCCTGTAGTTCTATTTTTAAATTAACAGCTACTTTTTCTTAAGTTTAGCTTTAAAATATGTCACTAAACTTTAATTTGTTGATTTTTTTCATTTATACAAAAAACAATCAACATAATCATTACAATTACTAATCTTATACTAATCTTTGATCTCAAAAACGATTACGATAACTTTAAATAAAACGTTTTAATATTTAACAAATACAAAAATCTATAGATACATCTTAAATTCACTCTAAAATTTTTTTCAAATAAATATCTATATATTTCTATTTATACCAAAAAAAAAACCCATAAAATTTCTTTAATTCATTTTATTTTATTAATTCCATTTCATTCCACCAGGGAATCTAAACAAAAATTCTCTTATTACATTATACTTTTCTTTTTTATTTTTGATAAATTCCATTTCGAAACTAAACCAAAGAAAATCAGGCTTAAATTGTCAAAATGAAATGAAAAACCAAAAAAACAAAAAAACAACAACAACAAATATAGCAAAAGAAAATTTCACAGAAGAGATAAAAATTGTCCAGAAGAAAATCCTTTAGATACTATAAAAATATAGCAAATCATTTTAAAATGAATTTATATTCATAAATTCCCTCAATTGAATGTTTCAACTGAGACCATTTAACATTCCAAATTTTTTGGAAATTTCCGCTTTTTGATTTTAAATATTTTGTTTTTTTTTTTTTCTATTTTTTTTTTTTTTTTGCAATTTGTAAGTCATTTTATTTTTAAAGAAAAAATCCCTTCCATACAAAAAAACCGAAAAGAGCATTAAATATTCTGTCACAAAGTCTTTATTCAATCAGAAGATCTTATTTTTTTTTTTTTGAAAGAAAAAGATTTTAAAAAATCGAATATTGTGAATTAAAACAAAAAAATATTGTGAATGAAATGATGAAATAAAAAATAATGAAGAATATTGTTGAATTTACAATAGAAAAATATAAATACGTACACAAGAATTGGAATTTATATCATATTTTTAAATAAAATATTTTTTAATAATAATATGAAAATTTCGCATCCTTGAAAAAAGGACAATGGCAGTTAAAAAAACCTTTATAATTATTTTTTTAAAAGGATATCAGTGGTCATCTTGATTTGCTTTATGCAATCAGCATTATTAAAGGTTTAAGTTCCAATTAAAATTGAAAAATGACTATAATATAATTTCTAGAAATTTGATTTTTCACTCAATACTTATAACTCACAGATGAATTTTCTTGTAAAGCCATATAAGTATTAAGCAAATATTAAATAAGAAACTAATTATCAAGGTTTCAACCTATACTGAAAAATCAAGGAGTGTTTGAATGTTAGAAGGTGTGTTTTAACTGTTAAGCACTTTGACTGCAATTTAATGAAGAAGTAAAGTAAAAGGTGCTCTTTCTTCTATACTAAATGTTGCAGTACGTAACTGTTACAGAGGTTTTAGAACCCTCATATGGTAACTGAAATAGGATGTTTTACAAGGATTGATTAAAACAACTACCTTGTTCTTTATTAGAAATATTTGCTTCTTCCCTCCTCAAACTTGAAGTAGTTTGAATACTGAGAACATGAGTCAAGTATTATGTTCCATATATTAAAATAGACTCAATCAACATTTCATAAATCATAATTGAGAATATTTCAATTTAGTTCCATTGAGCAAAGAAGTTTAATATAAGAGATCCTGGCGATTTCTTTATGTGTTCTACTACCATTTAAAAGAAAATCCAAAATTGGATTGGTATCAAATTATATCGAAAATTTTAATAACTTTTATAATTTTGAAGCTATCTTAAGCTGAAGTTTATTCCCTCTCAAGTTTTACAATCTTACTTTAAAATACAATTTAACCCCATTTTCAATATCCAATTTATTAAATATAAAAGTTATTATTTCAAACAAACTCCTTTTAATAATCCTCTTCAAATATTTTACTCTCTATTTGAATCTATCTTATAGTAACCAGAGATTATAATTATTATTACTATAAATAGTAATTTATAAAAAATACAAATATACTATTATAGTGGCAGTGTTTTTATGGATTTATCTTTAAGAAAAAAAATATTGTGTTATTTCCTTACGATTTTTCCCAACATAGTTTTTCTCTAGAATATTTTTTAAGGAATTGCCAGGACATCTTTTCGCTTTTGAAAATAACAACAAAAAAATAAACAGAAAACTTTTAAAAAATTTAAATGCTCCTCTGGGTACCGTATAAGCTCTTTTCAGATCTGTACAAAAGATTCTTTTTCCTTTTCTTTACTTCATTTTTTTTTTTTAAATATATACAAAATATAAAATAGATAAAAGATGAAATAATATATTTCAACAACTATAGGATATCTATAGGTTACTGCTAAAAGGAATTGCTAAGGATCGTGAAAGGTTAAAAGGATTTGTTGACGCCCTATGCCCCACCAAGAGTTCTAGGTTCCAGTAACTAAGTAATAGGATATCCGTTGGTTTTCGTATTCGCACTTTTTTTTTTTTTTTTAAGCGCTAACTGTTCAACTGTTAGGCTAATAAGCCTGTCTATACCATAGATACATGTTGGAACAGGGGATCATATTATATTCGTATTATTAGAATTGGTCTTATTGAATTCCACATACAATTTAAACATGAGATAGTACTAGGCCTTATAACATGTAGAAACGTCTTAGATTTTCAATAAAAATAAAAATAATATTTATAAATGTTCAACTTGCCTCTCTCGATGGTAATATTCGGGGCTTTTGTCCAGACGAGGTTTTTGGAAAAAATAAATTTTTTTATGATAAAAATTAGGTTTAACTGGCAATCCTTTCTTGTTTTTCTTATATTATGAAATATTGAATTGGGGTAGGAGAGTTAGTGGCTCATTGAAGTCTAACAGTCAATTGACTCATTAAAGTTCAACGTTTTCCTTTAAATAGTATTAAGAAGAGGTTCTTTTATGTATATCTTATAAATAAATTAATAACAGGGAAGCTGTTCTTTAAACACTTTGTAGCTCAGATACTGGAATATAAAACTGCAGTATATCCAACTAATTCGACGAGTTATAAAGGACACTAACGGAAATGGGGAGAATAAAATGGATGGTAGAATTAAACTTAAATAATCTTTTTCAAATTGTTGAAAATTATGCTTAAAAATGACAAATTTTTGAGAAAAGGAATGCATATTTACTTAAAGCATGCTCAAAATCTTAATAATTTCCTCAATAGATGAGTTATTCCATGACTTTAGTTTAAAAGCAACTCTAACATTGCTGAAAAATGTTATAACAATTAGAACTGAAGCATATTTAATTTAAGTTCACTTAAATAGGGCTTCCTTAGAATTGCGGTTCAAAAAAAAACATACAATTATAGCACAAACTACTTCCACAGGATCCATTTATGTTCAGTCATACTGCAGGATTCGCCTCAGTTCGGATTAAATCAAGTTAGAGTGAATCAACGTCTTGTGAGAAAGCTGTATTCCATTTTAAGTTTAAATAACAATTTTGTTGATCTAGGTTTGGAGCTTTAAAATTTGCTTTAAAATGCGAGGACTAAAAAAATTAAAACATTTGCCATTTAATCCTTTTTTAATAATCTAAACTGCAGCGAAGCCAAAATGGTGAAAATGTTATTCGAAATTCAAAGTAACGGTTGACATTAAAAAAACCTACTAAAATTGATATTACAAAACAAGAATACTCTCTCAATTGCAGTCCCTTAATGTCCGTATGTAAATCTACAATGAAATCATGAACCTATACAGTGTATTAAAGAAGGAAGTCAGAGAACATTAACCTCAATAAGTATATATTAAATTGGCAACATCAGAAAACCTTTTGCGAAGCATTCAATTGATTAGAAAAAGTATGTGTAAATCAAAAGTTATATTTAATCTCAAATAAGAATGTTACAAACGTTTAAGCAAAAGCCTACTGCCCTACAACATTCTATTACATAATGTAATAGTGGTTAACAAAAAAAAAAATCTTCGTGTGGTATAAGAAATTTGCATCTTTACTTCTTGTTTTTTTATTTTTTTTTTTTTTTATAGTTTAAACCACTAATTCTTTAAAACAATATCATATAAAAAACGAGAGATAGCTGCAAACAATTTTTAGCACATTTTCAAAAAATTTTGTAAAAATGTGCCTATATAGCTTCACTCTGTCCGTCCGTCCGTCCGTCCGTATGTTTACAAAAACTTTTACACCGTTTGAAATAGAGAAAAGAAATTTTAACCATGGGTAGTTTTTGCAATAAAAATAATTTCGTAGAAGAATTTTTTTCTGTAGCCCCATCTGTTACGGGGCTACAGCCCCCCAAAGTTGGAAAAACCCTATATTTAAATTGTTATAACAAGAGTTCTGTTACATATATTTTCAATCTGAAAACGGCAAATGATAGCTGGTTTCATAAGCTTTATAAAATTTTACAAGGCAAATGTTTAGGGTTGCCATACGGTACTAAAATTTAACATTACGCAAAACTCAATTTCGCAAAATTTTTGGCTACACATATCTTCTGAACGGTTCAAGCTAGGGTCTTGAAATTTTGGGACAAGTTAGATACTTAGAAATTAGTAGGAGTCGGTTAACAAAATTTTTTTGTCAAGCCCCATATTTAGGAGCTATAAGGGCTCGAAAATTGAAATTTTGCTATTTTTAAACACCTGTAACTTGAATACCTGTGCAAATTTTTTTTTAGTGATCGACAAAATTCAAAGCCCTATAATTATATTTCAACATGTGTCAAAGGTTTTTCTTAATTTTGAAGGGTGACGAAGTTACAGCCCCTGAAAATTCCAAAAAAGCCCTATATTTAAATTGATATAACAAAAGTTCTGTTAGGTTTATTTTCAATCGAAAAACGGTATTAGAGAGCTGCTTTTATAGGCTTTACAAAATGATGTCGCTTAAATGTATAGGGTTGCCATGCGGTACTAAAATTTACCATTATATAAAACTCAATTTTTGCAAAATTTTTGGCCCCACATATCTTCTAAACGGTTCAAGCTAGGATCTTAAAATTTTGGGAGAAGTTAGATCCTAAAAAAATAATAGGAGTCAGTTAACAAAATTTTTTTGTCAAGCCCCCTGTTTAGGAGCTATAAGGGCCCGAAAATTGAAATTATGCTATTTTTAAGCACCTGTAACTTGAATACCTGTCCAATTTTTTTTTTATTAATATACAAAATTTAAAGGTCCAACATTATATTTTAACATATGTTAAAGGTTTTTCTTAAATTTAAAAGGAGTTCCTTAATTGAAGAAAGTGTCTCTTAGTTTTACTCATTTTTGCTTAGATAATAAAATTCTACGTAAAATTCCAAATTTTTGTGTAATTTACAATTTAATTCCTAGAACCTGAAAAACTAGAGGATGGGGGGGGGGGGGGAAGTTGAAGTTAGATTCTTGAGAAATTTGGCAACCTTCCCCATTGAAGGGCTATAAAAAAAAATTTACTGTTAGCAGTAAATTTTTATAAGTCAGTAGTAACTATTTCCGAGTAAATATTTCCAAAGTTAAACTCAGTATGTAATACAATATAATTTGAAAATGTGCTTTTTTAAAAACCCTTGGTTTTTTTTCATCACTTGTTCAAAAATGTACTTGTATATCTTTATAGATTGTTGCTAGTGGGCAAAAAGTTTAAAAAAGTTTTTTTTTTTTTATTTTACTTTTTTTCTTATATTTTTCTCCCTAACGCTAAGTTCATGAACATTCCAGCTCAGCTCACCAGAATAAATAAAATAAAAGTGTGTGTTATCGTCTAACTTCAAATGTGTTTTTCTGTCAACTGCAAAAGTAGTCTTTTTTTTTTTTATCTTTTACACGTTTATATTTCTACTTTACTCGGTTTTTTTATTAATTTTATTTTGTATTTATATTGTATATATATATACATATCACAAAACTTTTCCACCATTATATTTATAATATATTGTACAATCTGGAACGTTTTTTATATTCTTCCCAGAAGAGAAACTATCATTGAAAGAAGAACTAAGCAAATAATATTTTTTTATTGTAAAAATTTTACAAAAAAAATATATGATAATATTTAAGGTCAGTATTCGCAAAAAAAATGAAGCAACGAATTTAAAAAATACTAATATATATATATATATATATATCTTACTTAATACTTTCTATAAGTATGTACATGATATGAATTGTATTTATTGACTGATGGGTAATGGAGTATTCTCTGAACACACCAATAAAAAAAGAAGTGGTGCAAAAAATTAAGGGTTTTAAAAAGCACTTTTCCAAAACTATACAAAGTTTCATACTGAGTTTTGGGTACATGTTGGAATAGAGGGTCATATTATATTCGTGTTATTAGAATTGATCTTATTGAATTCCACATACAATTGTAATATTTTTGTATTTGAGTTATATGGTATTTTATATCTGTGAGTTATATTATTCAATTAAAATATTTGTTTATATTTTGCATTTGTTTATATTGTTAAATTAATTTATTTTTTAATAAAGTTTATAATTATTAATTATTGATTATGCCATTAATGTGAACTCAATGTCGAATGGTATCTGAGTCGAGTCGAAATTCAGAAAAGTTTTTTCACTTTATATGACATTCGAACTTTCGTATGAAAGTTCGGCACTCAAGCCACGGAGCCACGG
>OY720442.1:15176788-15236504 GCA_963082915.1 Dolichopus griseipennis
TTCAAAAATGTACTTGTATATCTTTATAGATTGTTGCTAGTGGGCAAAAAGTTTAAAAAAGTTTTTTTTTTTTTATTTTACTTTTTTTCTTATATTTTTGTCCCTAACGCTTAGTTCATGAACATTCCAGCTCAGCTCACCAGAATAAATACAATAAAAGTGTGTGTTATCGTCTGACTTCAAATGTGTTTTTCTGTCAACTGCAAAAGTAGTCTTCTTTTTTTTTTTTTATCTTTTACACGTTTATATTTTTACTTTACTCGGTTTTTTTTATTAATTTTATTTTGTATCTCAATATATATATATATATATATATATATATATATATATATATATATATATATATCATATCACAAAACTTTTCCACCATTATATTTATAATATATTGTACAATCTGGAACGTTTTTTATATTCTTCCCAGAAGAGAAACTATCACTGAATAAAGAACTAAGCAAATAATATTTTTTTATTGTAAACATTTTACAAAAAAATTATATGATAATATTTAAAGTCAGTATTCGCAAAAAAAATGAAGCAACGAATTTAAAAAATACTAATATATATATATATATACATATATATCTTACTTAATACTTTCTATAAGTATGTACATGATATGAATTGTATCTATTGACTGATGGGTAATGGAGTATTCTCTGAACACACCAATAAAAAAAGACGTGGTGAAAAAAATTAAGGGTTTTAAAAAAGCACTTTTCCAAAACTATACAAAGTTTCATACTGAATTTTGGGTACATGTTGGAGCAGAGGGTCATATTATATCCGTGTTATTAGAATTGATCCTAATGAATTCCATATACAATTTAAGCATAAATTAGTTCTTGGCCTTATAACATTAAGAAAGGTCTTAGATTTTCAATAGATACGATAAAATAGAATTGTTTATATTGTAATATTTTGTATTTGAGTTATATGTTATTTTATATCTGTGAGTTATATTATTCAATTAAATTATTTTCTTATATTATTATATTAACTTATTTTTTATTAAAGATATATAATTATTAATTATTGATTATGCCATTAATGTGAACTCAATGTCGAATGGTATCTGAGTCGAGTCGAAAACCATAAAAGTTTTTTCACTTTATCTGACATTCGAACTCGAGCCTTTCGCATGAAAGATCGGCACTCTAGCCACTGTATGACACAACCGTTAATAATGAAAACGATTTTTAAAATATAAACCCAATGCAATCAAAAAATGTGTCGAAATAATGTAGGAACTTCAATTTTTCCAGTTTAACCTTAGAAACATATAAAATGGTGCGTATTGTTACTAGTTTTTAAAAATAGGAATTTTATAGGTTCTATAGCTTCCGAACGCGAAAGCTCCAATATTTACCTAACTTATGCTCATTCTCAAGAATCTAACCCCCTGTTCCCCCCACCCAAAAACTTTCATGTTCAAGAAATAAATTTCTAAAGTTCTTTAAAATTATGAGAAACCTTTAACAAACATTAAAATAGAATATTTGACTTTTAATTTTTCATATACTACTTCAAAAAAAATGTTTACAGGTTTATTTTTTAAATTAAGTCTTTAAAAATACCAAAGCTTCTATTTTGTAATCCTTATAAATGAACATGGGTGGGGTTCTAAGCAGTGGCCGTTACAAACAAAAGTTTTTCAATAACTGATACTAATTTCTAAGGATCCAAATTCTTTGAAAATTTCAAGTTTCTAACTTAAGCCATTAAGGATTGAAAATTTTGTATAAATTTAGTTTTGCATAACGGTAAGTTCAAGTACCGTATTGTAACCCTATATATATACTTCACGTATATTTATAAATCTTAAAAAAACAACTGTCCATAACGTTATTGAACTCATTTTATACTAACTCAAATATAGGACTTTTCAGGACTTTAAGGGCTGTAGCTCCGTAACAGGTTTGGGCCTGCTGAAAAAAGATATTCCAACAAATTTTTTATTCATATCTATCCGTTGCTAATATTACATTTCCTTAGTTTAAAGGGTGTAGAAGTTCTATTAACACACGGACTGACGGACGGACGGAAGGAAAATATAAAACTATGCAGGAATATTTTTACAAATTTTTTTTTGAAACTGTGCTAAAAATTAACTTTAATATTATCGTTCAACATACATTGTTTCATTTTCATTTCATCTGATCTGAATAGAGTTTTTTTTTTAAACTATTAAAGCTTAACAATGCATACACGTATCAGCATTAAGTTATTTATTTTATTAAATAAAAATTTTAAATTGCGAATATAATAAAATTTTAGTATCAAGTTTTTCAAATTAATTTAAAATTTAACAGGAAAAATATACAATTTTTTAAAAAAAAAGTTTTAAAAGTATTATGTACTAAGAATATACAATATATAAAAAAGTATTAAAATAAAACTTTACATTTATATTTCAAAAATTAATTATAAATATTAATTATAATATTTTGGGTCAAGGACATTCGCATAAAATTTGGCATAATTTCATTATCATTTAATTATCGTCCTCGAAGAGTTTAAAGAAACTCTGGACCTAGGTCATAGACCAAAAGAGAAAAAAGAATGGTTATCGGAAGTTACCTGGAAATTGATAGAAGAAAGAAAAAATGCAAAGCATATTAAAAACAACGCCAAAACCCGGAAACAAAAAGAAAATGCTGTTAAAATCTATAGTAAATATAACACCGAAGTGAAAAAGTCCTGCAGAAGAGACAAGCGAAATTGGGTAAACGAACTAGCTAACCAAGCCGAAAAAGCAGCTGCAACAAATAATATTAAGCTACTATACGATACCAATCGTAAACTGTCAGGAGCTAAATTAAGTAATAACCGTCCAATACTAAGTAAAAATGGAATTAGTATCACAAATCAAACAGAACAGTTGCAAAGATGGCATGAACACTTCAGTGAGTGCTATAAATCGCACAGTCAACTGGCATTCTCTGAAAATAATAATGCAATATTAACAGCAGCACAAAGGGGATCCAATTTAAATACATACCCTCCCAATATTGAAGAAATAACAACAGCAGTGAAAACGATGAAATCCAATAAATCACCAGGTTTTGATCAAATTACCGCAGAAATGTTAAAGGCAGATCCAAATATAACAGCACGTATGCTACATCCAATTTTTCAAAAAATATGGCAAACAGAGTCGGTACCTAAAGACTGGCTTGAAGGAATTTTAATAAAATTACCAAAAAAAGGTAACCTGTCCATCTGTGATAACTATAGAGAGATAACACTACTATCTATTCCATCGAAAGTTCTCTCAAAAATACTGTTGAACAGAATCAACACTAAACTAGATGAAACAATCCGAAAACAGCAATCTGGATTTCGCCCTAATAGATCATGCGTGGATCAAATCAACACACTCCGAATAATCATAGAACAGGTGAATGAATGGCAATCTACATTAAAACTAGTTTTCGTAGACTTCAAGTCTGCATTTGATACTATACATCAAGAATATATATGGGACTCGCTTAAAATTAGAGGAGTGCCAATGAAGTTGATACGGCTTATCCGAGCACAGTACGAAGGATTTAAATGCAGGATTCTACATCAAGGTCAACTATCTGAGCCGATAAATATTGATTGTGGAGTCAGACAGGGTTGCCTGCTGTCACCAATTCTATTTTTAATTGTGCTCGATGACATACTAAGTGCTGCCATTGACGATTTAAACAGAGGCATATTTTGGAATTTCGGGGAACATCTAGAAGATCTTGATTATGCGGACGATATATGCCTACTATCAACTAGAAATACCGATCATTATCATTTAATTATCGTCCTCGAAGAGTTTAAAGAAACTCTGGACCAGTTTTTCCACACTTACCTACTGTATAAAATAAAAAATATAAAATCAATCGTTTTATTCGAGGTGTTTAATAAGACGCTCCAAAAACTATTGCGCCGAAGATAGTGGCTGATCTGTTCTAGGCGTAGAGCAACGTTCTTTCATTAGATGTGCAATGTGGTTGAAGGACGGAATCATGTGATGATGTGGGGGTTTTATTATCAATTTTTGAAAATTTTAATTAATGCTTAAGCAAGTGGACAGTATTAACTTGGGGACAACACCTCAATTAAAGCCTAAATGTACTTAGGTTAAAATGCTCTTTTATTAGAACAAAATTTTAAGTATTAGAAAGCAATGGACCTTATTGAATCACAGTTACGGGGGAGATATTAAAATTTTAACTTTATAAAAGAATAAAAAAAAATCGATATTATACTCAAAATACTTATTTATATTAATAATTATATAATATAATTATATTTTCAAAGTGCAATTAGTTCTTTCCAAAAAGAACTTTTATCCAATTAATAAAATTTTCCGAAAAAAGTTCTTTCCTAAACTAAAACTTTAATATGCATCTTATATCAATTTAAATGTTTTTAAAGTTTAATATATATATACATACATATATAAAGATACATATTATTATTATTTCCAACAATTTAATACAATATAACAAGATTAATTTCTCTTTGAGATTATTAGAATGTAATTCACTATTAATGTCCAAAAACTTTTGAAAATTCATTTACCTATGATAATTTGTATATTTGTATTAGTTGTACATAACAATGTTTTCTCTGAAAATATTTTTACCCTGGAATTTTTGTGGAATATACATATAGCAAATTATAATGTATGCATATATATATATATATAATATTTAATATATGTGTATAAGTTGAATTTTTATTCTTAAACTGCATTAATTTTATATTAAAGTTAAATTAGAAAAGCTTAATTATAAAGAAACTTTGCAAACATATATATACATATTATATATAAAATTTTATATATATAATGTCAATAAATTTAATGTCTATTTTGACTCCACATTTTAAAATAAGTTTATTTTTTTAAAATTTAGTATTTTAGAATAAAAAAAATTCTCTTGAATTTTCCTTGCAATGTCCTTTCTTGGTAATAAAAAAACGCCTAAAAATATGCAATATTAATGACAGCTGACCCAAGAATTTTATTTTAATTTTGCGTATTCCAAGATGCTCTAGCTTTATGATTTTTTTAAAAAATATTTGAATAAGATATAAAATCTTGGAGATCAGGGTCATATTGGACCATTGCCACTTATCACTAATCAAATAACCATTTTTTAATATGTGCGTGTATTTAATTATTTATTTATTTGAATATTTCTTATTACACTGAATTACGCAAAATTAGTAAAGCCCTCGGCTACCAGGGCTATTTTGGGCTGATTCCAATTAATCTTACAATTTTAACATCTTTTTGTATGTATTTTACTAAACAAACTTCATTAGTTAGTAAAGTACAGGCGGCTTGGCCTGATTCTATTAAATCAAAGCTATAATCAATTCTATCAATTCTATTAAATCAAAGCTATAATCAGGAGCGGCCTTCCCTCTAGCGATGAGTCTGGTCATCCCGAAAGGAAAGTAGCACCTGCCAGACCCAACTTTTGGCTTATAACCAATCGATGGAACGCTACAAATCGAAAGATTGATGAATAAACATGGTTTTAAAAACGAAAGGAAACAAGTCTCCAAGAGGTAACCAGAGAAACACTGGGAACCCTCCCGCACAAGCGGCATGCACATCGGATTTGGAGGTGCAGAATTCATGTAATTTCAACAATATTTCATCTATAAATGAAACCAAAGCAAAAATACCTTTATTTAGTATGAAGTACAGTACAAAAATTGGTACTTGGAATGTGCGAACACTTTTTGAAACGGGGAAACTACATCAAGCAGCTCGAGAGTTAAATAAATTTAAATTGGATATTCTGGGTGTGAGCGAATGCAGATGGAATGGCTCAGGCGAACACCAACTGGCCAGTGGCGAAATATTTTTGTATTCCGGTCGCGCAGAAAACGATATTCACCGAGATGGAGTTGGATTTCTAGTTAACAAGAAGGCTTCCAAAGCACTAATTGAATGGAAACCTGTAAGTGAAAGAGTTATATACGTCAAACTTCAAGGTAGAGCTAGGAACATCGTTATGGTACAAGTATATGCCCCAACCGAAGTTTCCAGTAAAGAAGCTAAAGAGGATTTTTACCATCAACTCTCAACAACGTTGTCTGAAATCAAGAAGAAAAACATAGTTATTCTTATGGGTGATTTCAACGCCAAAGTAGGAGCAGACAATAAAGGGCTGGAAAATGTTATGGGTAAACACGGAATCGGATCTATGAATGAAAATGGAGAATATTTGATCGAAACATGTATGACGTCAGAACTCGTCATTGGTGGGACACTCTTTATTCATAAACCATGTCACAAGGCCACCTGGGTGTCCCCCGACAATAAAACTGAAAATCAAATAGATCATATATGTATCAATAAACTTTGGAGAAGTAGTCTATTAGATGTACGAGCTAAAAGAGGTGCAGACATTGGATCTGACCACCACCTTGTGGTAGCCAAAATTCGTATCAAAATAGCTGCAACTGTACAAAAAGCCAAAACTATACCAAAGAAGTTTGATTTAGGAAAATTAAAAGATCCAGCAGTGAATAGTGCTTTCCCATCAGAATTAAACAAATGCTACGATGAAACTAATAACCCACAACAAATGACTATCGAAGAAAACTGGAATGCTTTTAAATCAATAATGTTAACAACAAGTGAAAAAATCCTAGGTCATAGACCAAAAGAGAAAAAAGAATGGTTATCGGAAGTTACCTGGAAATTGATAGAAGAAAGAAAAAATGCAAAGCATATTAAAAACAACGCCAAAACCCGGAAACAAAAAGAAAATGCTGTTAAAATCTATAGTAAATATAACACCGAAGTGAAAAAGTCCTGCAGAAGAGACAAGCGAAATTGGGTAAACGAACTAGCTAACCAAGCCGAAAAAGCAGCTGCAACAAATAATATTAAGCTACTATACGATACCAATCGTAAACTGTCAGGAGCTAAATTAAGTAATAACCGTCCAATACTAAGTAAAAATGGAATTAGTATCACAAATCAAACAGAACAGTTGCAAAGATGGCATGAACACTTCAGTGAGTGCTATAAATCGCACAGTCAACTGGCATTCTCTGAAAATAATAATGCAATATTAACAGCAGCACAAAGGGGATCCAATTTAAATACATACCCTCCCAATATTGAAGAAATAACAACAGCAGTGAAAACGATGAAATCCAATAAATCACCAGGTTTTGATCAAATTACCGCAGAAATGTTAAAGGCAGATCCAAATATAACAGCACGTATGCTACATCCAATTTTTCAAAAAATATGGCAAACAGAGTCGGTACCTAAAGACTGGCTTGAAGGAATTTTAATAAAATTACCAAAAAAAGGTAACCTGTCCATCTGTGATAACTATAGAGAGATAACACTACTATCTATTCCATCGAAAGTTCTCTCAAAAATACTGTTGAACAGAATCAACACTAAACTAGATGAAACAATCCGAAAACAGCAATCTGGATTTCGCCCTAATAGATCATGCGTGGATCAAATCAACACACTCCGAATAATCATAGAACAGGTGAATGAATGGCAATCTACATTAAAACTAGTTTTCGTAGACTTCAAGTCTGCATTTGATACTATACATCAAGAATATATATGGGACTCGCTTAAAATTAGAGGAGTGCCAATGAAGTTGATACGGCTTATCCGAGCACAGTACGAAGGATTTAAATGCAGGATTCTACATCAAGGTCAACTATCTGAGCCGATAAATATTGATTGTGGAGTCAGACAGGGTTGCCTGCTGTCACCAATTCTATTTTTAATTGTGCTCGATGACATACTAAGTGCTGCCATTGACGATTTAAACAGAGGCATATTTTGGAATTTCGGGGAACATCTAGAAGATCTTGATTATGCGGACGATATATGCCTACTATCAACTAGAAATACCGATCTGCAGGAAAAATTGAATGATTTGGCACAAGAGTCTGAACTGCGCGGACTAAAAGTCAATGTAAAGAAAACAAAAGCAATGAAAGTAAACTCACCTAATGTAAACAATTTGATGTTATATGATGAAGAAATATCTAATGTTACCAACTTTTGTTACCTTGGTAGCGTAATAACGCCTGAAGGAGGAGCAAAAGCAGATATGACCGCTAGAATAAATAAAGCGAAACAAGTGTTTGCACAACTTCGAAAAACCTGGAAGTCTGCAATCATCTCTAAGGAAACAAAAATTAAAATATTTAATTCAAACGTCAAATCTGTTCTGTTATACGGTTGCGAAACGTGGTTAGTAACGGAGGAACTTACCAGCAAAATTCAAAGTTTCGTTAACACCTGTCTCCGTCGAATACTGAAAATATGGTGGCCAAACAGAATTAGGAACGAGGAATTACATGCCAGATGCAATCAAGTACCTATAGCAGAGGAGATTTTGACAAGAAAATGGAAATGGATTGGTCATACACTCAGAAAAGATCAGTCCGAAATCTGCAGGCAAGCGCTTGATTGGAACCCGCAAGGTGCAAGAAAACGCGGGCGTCCGAAAAACTCATGGAAAAGAACAATTCACTCCGAAATTACCAAATCAAGAAAAACATGGGGTGAAATCAAAATGATCGCACAAAACCGTACTGAATGGAAGGATTTTGTTAAGGCTCTTTGCTCCACTAGGAGCTATAGAAATTAGTAGTAGTATAATCAATTATACTACATATTAATTAACATAAAATTAAGCTTAACTTAATTATTTTGTTTTTTAAATTTATTTTGCAACTTTAAGTAACCAAACGTACAGACATTCTATTATCTAATATCAGACTAAAATAAGAGATTTAATTTTAATTCTACAATAAAGTTCTATTTAATGCCTTATAAAATTAATTATAAAGCATTAAATTGAACTAAATTGTAGGAAAATGTAATTAAAAGTATTTTAACATATTGCAAAAGTTTAAATATTTTCTTTCAGAATAATTTTTTTCGTATAAATAGATAAATATAAATATATTTGTATATACAAATTTTAATATATAATTAATTGTAAATTACTAATTTTCATTTTATTTCTTCTTTATAATTACACAGAATTTTCAGTGAAAATAACATTTGAATATACATATATACAAAGAAATTACTTTAAAATTTATATATATATATATATATATATATAATTTTATTACTTAATTTTAAACTACTAATTATCCATGGCCTTAATTTGGAAACTTCTCAATTGTCGCATTTTTATTTTGCTAATAAAAAGAAAATAAAATTTTACTTAAGACACAAATTTAAATATATTTTCATACGTTATTTATATAAAAGTACGAATTATAATGTTAATTACAATTCGACTGTTTATGGGTTTATAAGTATCTAAAAATAAAATAATTCAATAACATTTAAACTATTTGAAAAATATTAAATTGTTTTCAAAGAATTTCCAATACAATGAAATCTCGCAAAGGTATAGGGTTTTTAATAATTAAAGGAAATAGTATCACAATGTTAAGGTATGTTGATATTCAAAACTAATTAAAAATGTATATAAGATTTTTTGTTTTAAATTCTTAAGGATTCACTGAAGAAAATGGTTAAAATAAACTTAATGTGTCAAATAATAAGTTAACTGATAGAATTATTTTAAGAAAGAGGTTAGATAGGTAATTTAAACAAAGGTGTGAAATTAAATCTGAATTAGTCGCTAGTCTAATGCAACCTTCAAATTTGCCCCTATACTACTTCGTGAATAAAATTTGCAACAAAGTTAACCAATTGCGTTAAACCAATTTGCGAGAACTTTTTGGTTTCAAAAGAAGTCTCTCAAACTTTTATAAATTTTATTGAAATTTCATAATTTATACCCGGATATCATCACTTGAAGTTAGGCGTATATTAACCAGTAATATAAATGTTAACAATATATTATTATCTAAAACTTTTAATTGGAATCAGGATTATTGTTCCCAGGTTAATATTCTTATACAAATGTCTGTGACTTATATAATGTATTTAGCACAATTTCAAAACATTTTGAAAAATGTCATTACATAGTTTCACTCTGTCCGTCTGTCTCCATATTTCCAACAAAATTATAATTACGAATACCGTTACATAGCTACAGGTTTCCAAAGGTCGTTAAAGTCTGATATTTAAAATTGTTATAATACAGCTTTTTACAGGATTGTCTTTAATTTGAAGACACCACCACTGCTTTTATAAGATTCATAAATATAGATATTGCAAAAAACTATATACGGTGCTGCCAGAAGAGAAAAATCTGAGAAACTAAGCCCGCCGCTAAGAAAATTTTTTAAAACCAAGATTTTGAAACCAATTGCACAATCTTTCCTAATTCTATTTCCTGCTTATATATTTCAATTACAAAACTTTTCAAAATAGTGCCGGCTGCCGCGCCAGCTCCCATTAAACAAATTATTAAAATCGTGAAACCAACTCTAAAATCGCTTCTAATTATATTACTACATATATATAGTATTTCAACTACAAAATTATAAAAAGCGCGAGATTTTGCAGCACGAGATTTGGAAACACGAGATTTTGACACGCAAGATTTATAAAAGCACAAGATTTTGATACACGGAATTTTGATTCGCAAGATTTTGATACGCTCCCGTTTTTTGAAAATCCTTGATTTTCTTTTGACTTGTTTTTGTTTTATATAAAAAAATATATTTAATATGTATATGTATGTATATGACAACAGAAATATTGGGGATGTATTTTAATTGACAGGAATACGTTACGTCCATTTTATTTTCCTTTCATACAAAAAAAAATTAAAATTTAAAATGACATTTTTGATCCTTCGTGATACACAAATATGGGTAAATGTCAATTATATTTATTATATTTTTCTCTAAAAAAAAAAATTTAAGTTTAAAAAATATTCAACAGCCTTTTTTTTCACAAAGATTTTTGATGATGGCGCATATGACAGTAAGTAATCTAAGAAATAAATATTTTTTATTAACTTATGCATTTAACAGATGTTTTATAATTTAATATTAAATTTTAAATTTATTCAAATAGATTAATTATAACAGAAGAAAAGATTATCTTAAATATGTAATAGAAGAAGATTTATATTTAAAATTATATTAAAATAAAAACTACAGTTAATAAGAACCAAAAAAAGAATCAAGAAATTCAATCAAGAAAGCCTATAAATATGCAACTTTTTTGATGAATATTATTTTTGTTGCATTTTATTTTATTGCAATGGTAGTAGAATAAATATATCTTAGACATGGTATCGTATCTATTTTATAACATATTTTATAATCCTATAGAAATATAAAATTTAAAAATAGAACAAAACTTAAGATATTACAATTTTGCTTGGAAAAACAGGTATATCGGGTTTCCCTGGTTAAACACCAAAAAAAATTATAAAACTCTACAATATTTTAAGAAATTTTTATTTAAGCTTTGTATAATTGAAACAATTTAAATTTTTTTTAATAAATGATTCATGCATCGAATATTCTAACACCTGAGATGTGTTCCTAAAAATAAAAATAATATTAGTTGTTTTGTAAAATTTTCAAATCTTTTGCTTTACATTTTAAACATTTTACACCGAAATCAGGTTATAAATTATTATTAAAAGACATACAATTGTGGCCATTGAATTGAGAACAATGATTGTTTTAGAGCTAATAGTTATTGGGAAAGTTTAATAAATTTTTTTTTATGTCTATTAATATTTTTTTAAACGCAAGGCATAACATCGTAAGTTAAAATTTTTAGATTTTCGGGCGAAGCTTTTTTTTCAAAAATTTTTAATATGGAAGACATATTTTGGGGTTATAAGTGATTTGGATTTAAAGTGTACAAATTTTGAAGTTTTAAAAAAAATTTTAAAGTTTTTATTAACTAGAAGACAATTGAAATTTTGACATCTGTCAAATTTTTTTCTTTTGAGCAAGCAACAGGAATTTAAACCCAAACAAATAATTATTTGTACATATGTACACATAACAAACTAATTTCTTAAACTTGAATGTACAGAATATAGACTAATTAAATACCTTTTAATTTGTTTTCACAATTTTTGAAACTTATTCCAAGCTTAATTTAAAATCGAACTAAAAATATACGTCTAACTACTTTGTTGACAATTTCAAAGTATATCGCAATTTACTTTAAATTGTTTTCAATTGATTTGCCATTACTGTATATTGTTTTGAAGACTTTTGTTTTTCGTAAATCAAATTTAAATTTTTTACAAATTTAAATTTTCTTCCAGTGAAATGCATTTTCTTATTCATGAAAAATTAATAATATAAAATCGCAAGAAGAATTTTACATCGTACATAATACAAAATAGATTTAAGATATTATTCAGTTTTGTTAATCTATATGGATGATGTTATCACAAAATCTTTTAGAATGTATTGTCATAATATGATGTTACTTACTTCAAAAGTTTTATCATTTTAATTTAGAACTCAACAGATCGGGTTTTATAAAAGTTCCTCTATTGCAAATTATTCTTGAAAAAGTTTTCTAATGCAATCACTGCACTTTTTAATCTAAATTATATATTATATTATAAAATAAAGTTTTTGAAAACACCAGGCAGGTATGGAAATGTATTTTGAATTTATACCGCATTCTAATTTTGTATTTGAATTGTTCTAGAATTTCATTAACTTTAGAAATTTATGAGGAATTCTTAAATAATAAATACAATGTAAGAATTGTATAAAATATATGAATATGGGATTCATCTGAACTATAGTTTAATATTGCTTAGATATTGTAGAAATCTTTAATATTAAATTTAACATAGTAGAAAACATAATTATTTTATTAAAAAGTATGAAAAACACTTTGGTTTTAAAATAATAATTAACATTTTAAGTAAAACCGCCAAATTTTGTGATTCGTTGTTTTTAAAAACTTGAAATAGGTGCAGTGTGCATAAATTAGATTTTTGTATAATATGTAATAAATTATTTGTTTCGTTCCAAACAAAAGTTACAAAATAAAAACGTTTGGCAATATAGTATTACGTAATTCTACAAAATGACAGCAAAAGTGAGCGAGGCGCACTTCAACGGCAAAAAAGTGAAATGAACCAGATTTTAAATTGCACAAATGAGTCATAAACACTTGAAATAATTTATTTATTCTCTGTCATAATAAATGAGACGTTTCAACCCCAGCCCCTTGCTTAATTAGGCACCAAAAACGTATTTTTCGTTAAAACTAGGTGGCACAAAAGCATATAGGTTGGCAAAACCTTCTTTATATTCAGTTTGATTGTATTCAAATTACAATGTATCTAAGTATGTAATGTAGCTAAATATCAATTTATCAATTTTGTTGAAAAACCAGTGGTTTGAAACTATTTATAATCTATATCAAATTGTTAAACAGTGGCTTGCAACCTTTTATCATACGTACAAGTACTTATTAAAAAGTGTGCCAAATTTCAAAATTTAAAATAAAATGTTTATATTTAGATTTTATGATAACATTCAGTGGCTTCCAAACTACGTTCAACTACTTAATTATTAAAAAGTGTGGCCAATTTTAAATTTTAAGATAAACTGGCACATAACTGTTCTAACAAGTTTAAAGACAACCATTGGGTTAAAAATCTTCAACCTTTGCTACAAGTACAAATTTAGTTTTGCTCACTTAAATAATTTTATAAATTCTTTGAAATTAGAAAAAATGGTATCACTTTGCACCCAGGGACATGAACTCTAAAGGTATTCTAAATTGTATATATCACTATAATAATAAAATCACATAACCATCATCTAACTTATAAAAATTATTTTTTATTTTATTCAAAAAATTTTATTTTGAATTTATGTGAGTATATGTATATTTAAAATATATAACTTATTTATATACTTGTAAGTAGTCCGGAAAAATTTTTATATGCTCTTTTAAAATACAAAAAAAAATTAACAAAATAAAAAAAATTTAATTTATTAAGTACATACTAAGAATTTGTTTAACCTGACAAAAAAAAAATATAAAGTTTGTAGGGTTTCTAAGAAAATATTATTACGTGAATTGCATCGTAGATTTTATAAAAATTCCAAAACAAGATGAAATTTTGAAAAAAAAAAAAAAAATTTCACACAACGTTAGAGTTTTAAACGTGATTTTCCTCCACTTCAAAAAATTTTTATTTTTATTTTCCAACATTTTGATTTTATACACATAATAAAATATTCTGATATGTAAATCATTGTTAGTGAAGAGTTGATGACAATAATAATAAAGAAACGTAATACGGTTGATGACTTGTGGTGGGCGTATGAAATATATTCAACTTTCGAACTTTTAGAACCATTTATTATATTGAAAATAATAATAGTAATATTATAATAATATGAGGGAGTTGTTTAACACATGAACCCAATAACAAAATTTCGAAGTTAATATTTTTTTTTTTACTTTATAGAATACCTATTTTTCTTTTAAGCAATTTCATTCTGTAAAATACTTGTTTTGTTTTTGTTGAACTTTTTATTATTGAACAAAGAAAAGTCTTCTTTTAATAACTTTCACATTGCTTCAACATACGACATTGTTATTATAAAAATATAAAATAATAAACAGTATGTTCATACCTACCTTAATACCTATAAAGTAGAATTGAGTACATTTCGTCGGGTAGGAGTTACTTCAAAAAATTATTGAAAAATACATAGTTTAAATCTGTGCAAATTAAGTTAAATACTAGGGTGCCAACTCTTTCCCATCTTACCCTATCATTGAATGAAAATGGAATACGTTCATTAGAAATAATTTTTATAACCGTTATTTTAAACAGTTAAAGTAATTAAAAATTATTTAAACAATTTTAAAAAATAAATATCTATATAATATAGAAATACGAAATGGTAGTTTCACTACAACTTTAAAATAAGTTTAATAATATTTGAAATCAAAATATTTTCATACAATAGATGGCGCATAGTAGACAAATATAACTAAATAATGTGAAATGTATTTAATAACTTACTTTCTGGATCCTAGAACCAGTGGTGGGACATAGTGCGTCAACAAATCCTTTCCACCTTTCACGATACTTACCAATTCCTTTTAGCTGTACCATGTTTTGCGTTGCACTTCTGCCTTTTTCAAAATAGTACTTCTCCATGTTTTCCTTGGTCTACCCACTCGTCTTCTGCCTTGTGGATTCCACTCAAAATATTGCCTTGTAATTTTTATACCCGTGCATACATATATGAACATCGGGTATATTAAAATTACTCCTCCGTTTGTAACGCATCGATCTAGACGAGCTAGATATAGTGCCAAGGGTACGTATCGAATCAGCATCGAAAAGTGAATCGATCTAGCTATGTGTGTCCGTCCGTCCGTCCGTCCGTCCGTCAGCACGATAACTCAAAAACTAAAAGGGCTAGAGTCTTGAATTTCACACAAAGTCATTTTTAGACAATTTCTAGGTTCCTTATTGTTTTTGGTTAAAATCGGACCAAGGCTTCGGGGAGCTGCCATACAACTTTTTTGCATCAATATGAATTTCTTCAAAACTATTTATACTACGGGGATGAAAATTACACACGGTTAGTTTTATAATGACTCCGGCACTTATATGAAGTTTCAAAATGTTAGGGCCCCATTTTCGGGGGGCTGCCATACAACTTCTTTGCACCAATATGAATTTCTTCAAAACTAATTATACTACGCGGATGAAAATTACACACGGTTAGTTATATAATGAATCGAGCACTTATATAAAGTTTCAAAATGTTAGGGCCCCATTTTCGGGGGGCTGCCATACAACTTCTTTGCACCAATATGAATTTCTTCAAAACTAATTATACTACGAGGCTGAAAATTACACACGGTTAGTTATATAATGAATCGAGCACTTATATGAAGTTTCAAAATGTTAGGGCCCCATTTTCGGGGGGCTGCCATACAACTTCTTTGCACCAATATGAATTTCTTCAAAACTAATTGTACTACGAGGCTGAAAATTACACACGGTTAGTTATATAATGAATCGAGCACTTATATGAAGTTTCAAAATGTTAGGGCCCCATTTTCTGGGGGCTGCCATACAACTTCTTTGCACCAATATGAATTTCTTCAAAACTAATTGTACTACGAGGCTGAAAATTACACACGATTAGTTATATAATGAATCGAGCACTTATATGAAGTTTCAAAATGTTAGGGTCCCATTTTCGGGGGGCTGCCATACAAAGTTTTCAATTCAATAACTTTGAATCTAATGAAGCTACAAGGTTAAAATTAAAATTGGGCAGATAAATTAATAGGGCAAGTTACTTGGCAAAGTTGGACATCACTCGGACCTTCGGACTTTTAGAGTGGGCCAATTTTTTTTTTTTGTTTTTTTTTTTTTTTATTTTTTTTTTTTTTAAGCTAAAGTTATGGGACAATGAATGAAAATTTTGTTTTTTTTTTTTGTTTTTTTTTTTTTTGTTAATTTTTTTTTTTTTTTTTTTAAAGCTAAAGTTATGGGACAATGAATGAAAATTTTGTTTTTTGTTTTGTGATTTTTTTTTTTTGTTAATTTTTTTTTTTTTTTTTACGTCAAAATTATGGGGTAATGAGTTAAATGTATAAGAGAAGTAAATTACGGTTTATTTTATACACCATAGTGGGTATGCACGGGTATCTAAAAGTTGACAAGGGCAACTATAATCTTTCTCGTTTCTTCTGGTTTCTCAAGGTGTAACCACATCCGATCTATCGACATTTTCTTCTTCGGATTTCGACTTCAATAATATTTTGGTTCGTTTTTTGTTCCACAGGTGTGTTTTGATAATGATTTACGGCCAACGAACTCTTAAGATGCGGCGTAGACAACGATTTATATACGTCTGCAACTTTTTGGTTATATTGGCGGTTATCTTTCATGTTTCACAGGCGTATAGAAATACTGATTTGACGTTTGTTTCAAAAATTTTTAGCTTTGTATGCAGGGCGATATTATTTGACTGCCATATGTTTGAGAGAGTTCCAAAATCAGCTTCAACTTTATTTATTCTACTATTCAACATCAACTTCCGTTCCCCAATTTGATGTCACCATGCTTCCTAAATAATTGAAATGCTCTAGAACTACTGTGAAAATTTTAATAACTAAAATTATTATATAATAAAATATATTTAATTAATAAAGATCAAATTATTTTAAACTGATCGGAAAAATCAAAAATAGAATTTATTAAGCTTTACCCATCTTTTTGCCCTATTACCTTATTCAAATTAATAGAAGGCATTTTTTTCATCATTTGCAAATTAAGATTCTCATTTGTAAGTTGTCGCTTACTAATGTTCAGTGGACCTATATCGACTTTATTTTTTAAAACCACTGGAGGTTCCTAACAGTTTTTGCTGCATTTAGTCCTACAAATTATTTTTTTAAAAATTTCAGCTGAGTTATTGCATTTATTCCTGCAATCGATATAAATAAAATTTTAAAACAAACTTTTAAAATTTTTAATTCCAAAATCCTCCAATCTCTTATCCTCTATAAAATTAATATTTTTGAAAGCATTATAACGGAAATCTTTTACCTTTTTTGATTTTATCAGATAGAACACGACATTGTTTGAAATCGCCCATAAGTTTAAACATATTTTGAACTATAAAAACCGCGAATAGACCTGAATAGGACCCTACATTCATTACATGGAGCTTTACAATATAGTTCGTATCCCATTTCAATTACTTGAGTTTATTCAACTTTGTTAGAATCTATTAATGATAGAAAATAGATTTAATATTATTTAATTTTTTTTTTTTCAAATTGTTCAATATATTGGTTTTGCATTCTCTATTTTTGAATAAATTTTAAGTTATGTTTTTTTTTCTGAATGTTTTTGAAATTGAATTTACAAAAAACAAAAAACAAAACACCATTCATTAAATAATAAAAATGTTAAATATGTTCTAAATCTCAATAATGAATTAAAATTTATCCTGCTGTTTTTCAATAAACACTGCAATTACAAAAATTTTAATTAAACTGAAAATAATAAAAAAAAAATTACAAAAAAAAATTACAAAATAACAAAAAGAATAACTTACAACTAAATTGCAGCATTTAATATTAATAAAATAAATAAAAAATATTGAAATTTTATTTTAGAAATCCATTTATTATTTTTCTACATATGTGGTATTTTCTGCAAATGCTAATAACATTTTGTAATTACATAACTACTATTTTTCGATTATTTTAAAGGTAAACGAGTGTATACATATATTTCTTATATGTGAGTGTTTATATACGTCATAATATGTTAAATATTCAAAATTAAATGCGAAAGGTACTAATGTTTAAATAATTTAAAGTATGTTTTAAATAAACACTTAAATAATTAGAGAAAAAAATCTTTATTAATTTATTTATTTTATATTTGCATCCATACCACTGTAAATGTGAATAGCAAGCGTTTGTAGTCTTTCTTTTTTGGGTGCAACTTCTGAGCTAGCGTTTGTTTTGCCTTCCGAGTATGCGTTGGCAGTGTTTCCGTTTTGAATGCGACTTCCGAGCAAGTGTTTGTTTTCTTTTCCGAGCAAGCGTTTGCAGGATTTCCTTTCCGGGTGCGACTTCCGAGCAAGCGTTTATTTTCCCTTCTGAGCAAGCGATTGCAGTCTTTCCCCTTTAGGTGCGACAAAATTGTTATGGTAACTATAATTTCTATTTTAGTAAAGGTTAAGTATAAGTTCACATTTGATAATATTTAATTTAATTTAATTAAACCAATTGATTAATTGCTTTCTAAGTAATATTAAATGCTACATAGCGTTATATAAGATATTAAATATTTCATATTACACCTAATTCCCTTTCTACGGAATTTTGAAATAACGCGATTTGAAAAAATGATTCAATTCACAATTTATTTAATCGATTTTGAAATACCGCGAATCAAAAAACATGATTGAACACGAATTAAAAGGATATGCATATTAAAAAAACAAATGATTTTTTTCCGTGATTTTCTTTTTACGCGAAATTTTGCTGAACGTATTTATCGCGTAAAAATAGAATTGATCTATTGAGGCTATTTTTTAAAATAATTGTAACTTGAACGCCATTCGAACTCTAACATACACTCACTAGGACGATTAACTTATAAATTTATAACCAAACTATTACCCACTACACTATCAAGGCCTCGATTAGAAATGAATTGGTTATAAATAATAATTAACCGTAAAGTAATTGGAAAGTACAGTATTTGCATATGTCTGATAAGACGGATTGACTCAAAGTGTTTAATGTTAAGATTTTAGTGAAAATTATTAAAACTGTAAATTAAGGCACTTTGATCAACCTAAAGCCTAGCTTATGACATAAGTTTTTAAACGGTATCTTCACATAACCTCACTTTATTTTCTTAATAATAACACTTTTAAATTCAATTTTATTTGTTTATATCATTCATTGTTATCGTCCTTCTTTAAAACAATTAAACCTTTAAACAACAAAATAATATTTTATTTATATCTTAAACATATTATATTAGAATATTGTTGTTATGTACATGTACTTCACCACTTTAACCTACAACTTATGGTACGTGTTTGTATGTACAACACAAAAAGCAAATAAAATAAGAGACATATTAGAGAAAGGACTTTCTAAATTAGTTTTGACAGTCAATTATTAAAAACGTGACATGAATACAAACTTTTTGGTGTCTCATTTAACTTTACCTTAAAATTTACTAAAAAAAAAAAACATATTTAACTTTTTATGTATTAATGTTTTCAATACTAAAATTTAATATAACTATATAATATAATATAATTCTGTCGTACATTCTAATCTAATAACTCAGGTTAAAAAATTTGTTAAAAAAAAAAATCCTGAGGTTAGATAAATTCAAGTTAAAGTCTATTGAACAACTTACCTTCAAAAAACAACAAGTCACCAATATTGTAAAGAATTAAAATAATAAAAGCAGAAAATTAGGGTTGACAACTGTGTGAAAGTATGAAAGTTATATTACGTTATAAAGTTTATTAAATATATTTAGTGGTGTGTCATAATATCTAAAATTTTTAAAAAAAAAGATAAGTAGTTTAGTTATTAGTTTTGAATTGAACAGAATCTTAAATAATGGAACCAGCATTTTGTAATCAAATGAAAAGGCCATTTTACATAAGAATTTTCTAGATCTTCACATCTTTAGTGTCTTCTAATCTCAAAAAGATAGATTTACTCGTTTGAAATTAAACGATGTAAGCAACTAAACTGAAAGATGGAATTTAGAGATTACTTCACGAGGAATAGGAGTCTCTCAATGCATCTAGCCTCCTAGTTCTCTTAATATTTCCCACACATAGTGCTATCTTAATTATTTTACTCAAATCAATCGAAGATTAAGAATTTAACTATTAATGTCGTTTCCAGTTTTCCAAAACAATTGCGAGCTTTTAATCGATAAAAAATAAAGCCCTATATTATGCCATCCAACATGACGGATTCGATTAATGCCTCAAAAAATTCGTCCCCTTTTTTAATATGCAAGCTGGCTACCCTTAAATCTTATATATCTTACGTTAACGAGTCAAATATAATTTTAAACAATTATTAAAAACGTATGTTGTATACCTGTGGTAATATAAAAAAAATCTGTTTGTCTGTACGTTTTAATTCAATAACGATATATTGAGAGATTTAAGTTAAAATATTAGATATAACAACTAGCTATAAATAAAATAAAAAATATCTTTTTGCTTAGAATTTTAATGAGGGTATTTTCCTTTTTTTTATTTTTAAGTTTTTAGAAAATAATATTTCATATTTTCAACCATACACCCCAACCCAGTGTTATAAAAAAAATTAAAGAACAAATAAGTTGTAATAAATTATATGAGAAATTGTATTTTAAATTTTATAAAAGAGTTTAATTTTTTACAACTATTCAATAAAAACTCATAATTTTTTAAACTATCAATTATATCCTGATTAAGTGGAAGAAGGCGATGAAAAATGATGGGTGAAATCGGAATATGGGCTTCGGATTCTGTAAGCCTGCAGTTGCTCTAACCGAACCAAGGTTATATAGTTCTGTAATGGTTTCATTCTGTTCCTGAATTTTGAATAAGACGAACTACTGGTTCAGGTAACTCTCACACGCCTCCCAAGAGTTAAGAACCATATTTTTGAAATTGATACAGATGGAAATTTAATTCCAATAAGATTGCTTTCGGATTTTAAATTTACATTAACTTTTTAAGAAGTAGGATATTGATAAATCTGTTGCATCGATCTACTGTTTTTTTCATTACTTATTGTTTTTTACTTGACTTAGGACTTTAATTACTAAATTTGACTTTATAAGGTTTTAAAATATTCTTCTTAGAAATACTGTAAACAGATCATGTTCCTTCATTAAATATCAATTATCTTTTAATATCATAAAGAAAAGAAACTAATTATAAAATATTAAAGGTTAGAAGGCTATTAATAAAAGAAAATTGTTAGAACTGTCATTATAATTAAAATTTAATCCAAGGTCCCAGGTTCCAGTTCAAAAAACTAGTTTCTTTTTAATAATTCCAACTCTTTCAGTTAAAAAAATCATGTGGCATAACCATTCATTCAATAGGCTTCCATCAGGACAGCTGCAGCTCAAAAATTCTATATTAAATATAGGTGCTAGGTGATTAATTAACTATAAATTATACAATATACTAAATAACTAGGAAAAGATCTATTTTTTTAAAAATTTCTCCTAACTCAGTCAATAAATCATATGTGCACAACCTTTCAACCAACAAGCCTCGATGTGGACAGCTGCAGTTCGAAAACTTTATATTTAATGTAGACTATGAAAAATTAACTGTAAATGATGCAATATACTAAATAACTAGGAAAAGTCCTATTTTTTAATAATTTCTACAACCTCAATCAATAAGCCATATGTACACAATCTTTCAATCAACAAGCCTCCACATAAACAATTGTGGGTTGAAAACTTTATATTTAATGCAAGCGGTGAAAAATTAACTGTAAATGATACAATATTCTAAATTACTAGGATAACCGGTTTTTTTGAAAGTTTATTAAAATTTCAGTTTAAGAGTTTCTAGAAAATTAATTAAATCCAAAATTTTTTCGAATTGTGTTATTTACAAATAAAAAATCGAGTAAATTTTAAAATATTTTTTAATCCTATTATATTATTATATTGTAAAACTATATATTTTAAATAAATTTTGTTATTCTCTTGTTTAGTTAAAATCTTTTCCAACTAACAGAAATTGCAATCAATTACAGACTTGTATATGAATTCTAAAAATTTTTTTTTAATTTTTAACGATTTATTAAAAACATTTTTTTTTTTTTTAAATAAAAAATAAATCATAAAAATAATCGTACTTATGTAAATATTTTTTATATATTGTGGATATACAAGTAAAAAACTATAGTCTAGATAAAAAATCCAATTTAATATATTTACAAAATAAATAATAATAAACAATGTTTTCAATAAAATAAACCACCTACATATAAAAAACTATTAATAATTTTTTTGAAAATAAATTTTTTTTTTTATTAATATTCTATTAAATTTCATTTTAAAACAGATATAGTGTATAAAAAATGTATTGTATTTTTATTACTACCCCTTTGCAATGTTTTCACTGCCCACTTATCACTTTAAATTTTTTTTTTAATTATTTCCTAAAATTTGGGATATTGAAAACAAATTCTTGCCTACTCTATTTTGAGCAGCGCATTTTAAAACATACACAAACAGTAGCGTTCTTACTTATATTATAAGTCTGTCTAGATTTTTTGGTCCGAACGTTTCTTACACTATTGTAGGAATTGAAATACACGAATTAAGATATTATATTGAAATTACCAGGTGGCGGTAAATTCTGTACAATAAAATTTCTAAATCCTTCTATATCCTCATCCCCGAAAGAGTCGTGATTTTGATTGGGTTAAAATCGCACACTACTTCACACAGCATCAAATCACAATTATTAGATCGCAATAGGTGGCTTTTAAGCTTTCCAACTTCTAAAAAATTTAGTGCTCTTTACGTAGGAAAATACCGTTATTTTGAAAATTTTTAAAATATTGTTTTCTAGAATATAATTACACTTACAAAGTAAATAGCTAAAGGGGTTATTTTTGATACTAGCGCTATTTCTAAATTGCCCTTATTTATTCCGAACAAATCCGAATTATTTTTATATATTGAAATATAGCGTACTTAAACTGCTCTTCATTTACTGTAAAGTTTTTGATTACCTTAGCTAATGAGTAATTCGTCCCCAAATGAGTAACTCATCCCGAAATGAATAATTCGTCCCAAAATGAGTAGTTCATAATAAAAATACTACAAATAATATGTAATTAAAGAAGAACCCCCGCCTCTTAGAAAAAGTCTTCCAATTAGGGTTTTAAAGTATGGTGCACTTAATCTGTTAAACTGCACTTCATTTCCTGTCAAACTTGAGTATATATTTGAGTAGTTTAGCTAAACGAGTAATTCGTCTCAAAATGAGTAATAGCTATTTAAATCAAGCCATTTTGGTCCATGGGTTCGGGTAGCTGCTATACAACTTCTTGTTTTATATGAGCATTACTTTACACCTAATGAAGCTGTATGTTTGAAATTTTGGCAAAAGTAATTAACTGGATGATATTATGTATATGTTACGGTCATACGGGTATCCCAGAGTTGACACAGTCTACTCTACTACACTTTTCCTCGTTTTAAATATAAAAACCTAATTTTAAATTTAGTAAACTTATTTAAAATCACTTCCTGCATTAAATAAAGCAAAAAACTCTGTATAAATTATAATATTACCAACCAAGCGTTTAACTAATTCAATTAATTAATTAAAAATATATTATACGCTTCGATATTACTATGCTATTCAATTTTTATTTTTTTTAAGTAATAAATCATGATTTTCAACCAATACTAGATAAGGTACCTAGTACCTATGTTAAAAAAATTTTATTATATTCTACGATAATATGTTCTAGCCAAAAATTAAATTTTTTTTATAAAATTGAAATTTTATATTTTCTGAAAAAAATGCCAGGAAATTTAATATTTCATTCAATAGAATGATTTTCATTAATTTATTTGATATCATATTGAAGTGATACGATATCTATTTTGAAAGTAATTAAATAGTTCATTATATACTTAATATCCATTATTTCATTAATTTGATAAATCAATATTATACGCCAAATAGACTCTTGTTTTTGGTACGAATACAGCAGAGTTGGTGGTTTTATTGGGATGTCTATACATGAATAGGAGTAGGTATACGTGTATCTAATAAACCAAAAAAAAAAAAAGTAGAATTAAAATAAGTTTTTTATTTTGAATATTTGCAGAATATATGCATGGGTAAATTCACGTATAACTATTTTAGGTATCGAATATAATTATTTGTGAAAAGTTAATTAGAAAATTTTTGGATTTTTTTTTAAATTTATTTATAATGATAGAGTATCTACTTTCAATGAGCTGATTTTTTTTGATGGTAGAACCTAGGAGTGGGACCTTAGCGTTAATGGAAAGTTGTGATAAGAGTGACGCGAAGTTTATTTTGTTTTAATGTAAATAAAATTATTTTATTAGATGTGTTTGAAAAAGGAAATTTTAGTTAAAATCTGTTTTCTTTTTTTTTAAATCACTCTACTAAATTAAAAAATATTATAATAGGTGCATAATACAAGTATATCTTATATTATAACTAGCTAATACCCGATGCGCGTTGCTGCGTCTCTCAATGGAAGTTTAATTTAAATTGATGTTACTGCAAAAAAGTTAACACAAAAATTACACATGGTATAAATATTAAATTTAAAATGTACTAAAGCAATTTTTTTTAAAAAATTTTTCTGGGATTATTCTATATTTTTAACCAACCGTCGGGAGGACATGGGTTAACAAATTCCACAACTGTTAATAGTGTCAACTCAATTCTCAAGGAGCATCACATATATGAAAATTGGAAAATATCGGAAAAAGCAACACTATAATAATCGATAGGTAATTGGCCTAATATGTACTCAAAATTTTTGATTTACAGATTAAATACAGAATACTTGTATATATTTAAAAATATAATTATTCAAAAAAAAACCAAAAGTGATTACTTATCAAAACAGGTTTGTATACATTTATATTTAATACATTTCAAGTAAAAGTAAATGAATATCCGTTCATTTTGGAGCTCTAACTAACTTGACTAAAAATCAAGTCAATTGAACATTGATTAAAGCCTTCTGCAGACAACCCCGATTTTATAATTAGGTAATGGGGCATTTTTTTCTGAACATTAGATAGAGGCTTTTGAAAATTTCCAAATGGATTTCTATGCAATTTCTGAGAGTATAAACCTCATATATTTTAAAGTTTATATTTGAATTTAAATATATTTTTTATATTCAGTATGAATAGCTATGCCAACCTGGCACTGCCTTCGAAAAAAATCGGCTCACATAGGGGAGGCTATAACCAGTTTAACTGAAGTTTTTTTAATCTATTTGAATCTGCCTGGGAATTTGATTACTCCCACAAACCCAAAATCTAATATCAAAATTATACATTTTTTAAAACAACTATTTTTAAATTTAATACAGATTTAATTTTTAATAATATCACGTGTATTAAAACATAAATTTAAGTGGGGATAGCAGAATAATCGATAGACCAAAAGTGTCCCTTTCTCAAGTTGTTTAAAAGTACTCTAAAAATCAAAATATTTCAATTTAAACTTTGAAAATAATTCCAATTAAAAATTTATTTTAAAAATTTTAATAAACTTAAAATTAATATGCACCACTTTTTTAAATAAATATTGATTTATATTTCTTTATTAAATATTTTTAATTTTATAGTTTTCATTAACATAATTTTCAATTAAAATGTTCTAAACTGTTTAAGAAAAATTTTCATAAAGTCAAGCATATTAAAATTAAAGAGAAAAAGAAATTTTAAATCAAAAAACAAAGAATAATTTCAAATAACAATATAATAAATAAATTTATTTATAAAATTATTGTATAAAAAACTTAATATTCCTTGGAATTTTCTTTTAATTAGAGAAAATTTCCAACACATAAAATAGAATAATATTTTTCTTTTAATAACATAATATTTTAGTCATACTGAATTATTTGAAACATTTTTTAAACTTTTTCTAATATTTAAAACAACTAAAAGAATTAAAAAAATTGTGATTAATAAAATTAGGTATTAAATTTGTACAAATTACAAAAATTTCTATTGCTTAAGACTTCAAAAATAAGCCTCTAGACTTTAATTAGGATGTCACTTCAGATCAAGTCAATTTGCATAAAAATAACAGAACAAAACAAACTAAGTTCTAATTATTGGCTTGAGGCAACTTTAATTCAGTATTTTAAGAAATATATTACCGAGGCCTCAATAATTACATGATTTTTAATTGACAATGTGGAAAAAAACAGAATAACATTAATAAACCATTCGAGATTCAAAGATCGACTATAGATCAAGAGTTTACTGGTTATTAAATTTTTTTATTTTTAATTCTTTCCCATAACGGAATAACATGCACTTAAGTCTTCATTCTAGATTTTTCTACTATTTCATTCCAGGATATTTCGTATCTTTTTAATTGATCTAGGACCGTTTTTCTCCATGTTATTCTGGGTGTACCTTTTGATCTTGATCAACCTAGACAACTCTAGGTTAGCGCCATTCTTGTTATGCATTATTCATTTTTCCTTAGTGTAAGGCTAGTCTATTTTATATTATTAAATATACATATTTAATATTAAGGAATTATAATATTTATTTTTTTCTCACATTATAAACGTATAATGAGAATTTCTAAACCCATTTTATAAAACATATATATATATACAAAAAAACGTAAAATTATAATTTGATTGAAATGAAAAGTTAGTTCCGCCTTATAAAATACTAGTTAATACCCGGTGCGCGTTGCTGCGCCTCTCAATGGAGGTTTAATTGATGTTGATATTACTGCTAAAAGTTAACACAAAAATTAATCACGGCTTGCACATGCAAATTTTCAAATGTATGAAAGCAATCTTTTTAAAACGATTTTTCTAGGATTATTCTAGTAATTTTTGAAACTTTCTGTAATTCAAAGCAGTACAAACTAAATTTGACGTAATTTACTTCCAAAAAAATTTTTTTGACCAATCGTAGGACCGACTGTTAACAGACTCAACTCCATTTTCAAGTTGCTTCACACATATAAAATTTGAGGTCAACCGGTCAAATTCGTTTCTAATTTAGAGTTAAGTATTGAAAAAACCTATAAAAAGCTGTTGGGCCGCAATGGGTTAATGGAACTCAACAAAAATTTTTTTAGGGCTTTCTTTTAAGCCAAAGCAGAATTTCGGAAAATCGGACAACATTTGGACCCAAAATTTTTTTTGACTACCCGTCGACCCGACATGGGTTAACAAATTCCAAAACTGTTAATAGTGTCAACTCAATTCTGACAGGGAAGCACGTATACAAAATTTGAAGAAAATCAGTCAAACCGTTTCTAATTTAGAGTTAAGTATTGAAAAAACCTGTAAAAAGCTGTTGGGCCCCAATGGGTTAATGCAAGTCAATAAAATTTTTTTGTGGGTTTTCTTTTTAGCCAAAGCAGAATTTTATAAAATCGGACAAAATTTGGACCCAAAATTTTTTTTGATCACGCGTCGGCCCGACATGGGTTAATAAATTCCAAAACTGTTAATAGTGTCAACTCAATTCTCAAGGAGCATCACGTATACAAAATTTGAAGTCAATTGGTCAAACCGTTTCGAATTTAGAGTAAAGTATTGAAAAAACCTATAAAAAGCTTTTGGGCCGCAATGGGTTAATGGAACTCAACAAAATTTTTTTTGGGGCTTCTTTAATGCCAAAGCAGAATTTCGTAAAATCGGACAAAATTTGGACCCAAATTTTTTTTTTAACCACCCGTCGGCCCGACATGGGTTAACAAATTCCAAAACTGTTAATAGTGTCAACTCAATTCTCAAGGAGCATCACGTATACAAAATTTGAAGTCAATTGGTCAAACCGTTTCGAATTTAGAGTAAAGTATTGAAAAAACCTATAAAAAGCTGTTGGGCCGCAATGGGTTAATGGAACTCAACAAAATTTTTTTTGGGGCTTTCTTTTAAGTCAAAGCAGAATTTTGTAAAATTGGACAAAATTTGGACCCAAAATTTTTTTTGACCACCCGTCGGCCCGACATGGGTTAACAAATTCCAAAACTGTTAATAGCGTCTACTCAATTCTCAAAGAGCATCACGTATACAAAATTTGAAGTCAATCGGTCAAACCGTTTTCATTTTAGAACAAAGAAGTTTAAATACTTGCACCACAGCCCCAACTTGGCGGTCCGTTAGAGCAAAATTTTTGGGCCACGATTTCTTTCCGTACCCAAAATCCCCTATATACAAATTTTCATGAAAATCGGCTGGGCAGTTTAGGAGTCTATTCGCTACAAACAAACAAACATACAAACAAACAAACAAACAAACAAACAAATAAACAAACTTTCCCTTTTATATATATAGATCTACTTAAATCATTTTCAATAAAAGGGTGAATACTTTATTATTTTCCGGAGCTTTTCATTTTCTTTTGAATTTTTGAAAAGGAATTTATCCACAAAAAAAAAAAACACAATAACAGGAAGAATAGTCTTGTTAAGTTTTCCTTTTATACAAAAAAAAAAATTAATAACAAAAAACCAAAGAAAAATATTCCACCTTAATTTTTATGTTTTTCTTTTGTTAAATTTCAAGAAATACTTCTTTTCAGGAAATAAAATAATCTTTGTTTAAATAGGAGAAATATTATTATTATTATTTTTTTATAGATATAAATAGGAACAAAAGGGTTAATTTATCAAAAAAACTAAATTTTGACAGGTACAATTAATTAAAAATTTAAAAAGAAAATAGAAATATAATAAAGAATTTATATTGTATTGTACGAAATTCAATTTTTTTTAAATGTCATACAAAATGAAAATTATATTTTTTTTTATCAAAATGTCAGAATTGTTTTTTTAATATTTCATTTTATATTTCAATTTAAATATTTCTAAGTTAAAAGTAACTGAAGATTAAATTTTTTGAAATAATATTGTTAAAAATAAATATGGATTAGAAATTAGTTATAAATAATAAATATAAATGATGGTAAAGAACAACACTTTTAATATACAGAAGACTGATTACACATCATAGTTGTGTCATAATTAAAGCATTTAATAAAGCTATCAGTAAAAATTAAAATGACAGATGCTCAAATGACAACTAACGAATATATTCATTACAAAAATAATAAAGTTGTTATTTTACGTATAAACTCTTAGTAAAATTTAAATGACAGAATTTTAATTGAAATGTCAAAGTGTCATTATTTTGTAAACTTAATTTTTCCATTTACTCTTTTTTTTTCAATTAAAATAGTACATTATATAAGCGTTTGTCTTATTTACTAAATAATTTGTTTCATAAAGACTTGCCCCGTTTACTCCTTAACAATAACTTCCAAATAAAAAAAAGCCTTGTCATGAAAACAATGATAGATACAACTGACGCAAGAGAGTTGAGAGTGTATTAATTTTTGTTTAAATATTCTATTTTTTATTTTTCTTAAAGAGTTCCCAGCGACGAAGTGACATATTATGGAATAGGGAGCAATGCGCATTTAATTTTCAAATTCAAATTAATTTTTTGAAGATTTCAATAAAAAATTACTGAAATTAAAAAAATTCAGTTTAATTAAGATTTTTTTAAAATGATTTTAGTGTTGCCACAGTAACTTATTCTTTATTAAATTCTTCATGAAAATTTCACAAGTTTAGTTTTTTTATTATTATAGATTAGTTTGATTTTAAACTTAACTGCCATTGACGCCGAGTTTCGAATACCGAGTAACTGTACCCACACTATACTATATTATATACAAACTTAAAACATTTTTTTCGAATTTTTATTAGAAAGGTTATCAAATTATTAAAATAATCTTGGCTTAAATTTATAATATAATTTTAATATAAAATATATTTAAACAAACACCTACAAATATATATTTTATTAATAATATTGATAATACTTAAGAAAGTATTCCTAAATTATACCTTTTCTCTAAAAAAAAAAAAACAAAAAAAAAATATAATATAATACATATGTTATATGTATAATAATATGTTAATAGTGATTTACATGTAGTATAACATAGTAATTCTATTTCTTTATCATTCGTGTTAAAGCATTATTTATAAACTTCCGGTTCATTTTATGTTCAATTTTATAAAAAGGAAAAACCCTGGATATTACAAATAAAAAAAAAGAAATATATGTATATATTGTGATTTAGGAAATAAGATAATACATATATGCATACCTATGTTTAGATATTATAAGATATTGTCTAAAAAAAAATGAATAAAATCATACAAAAACCCTTTTATTAATAAATATAATATTCATCTGACTATATTTGTATATACATATTTATTGTAGATATAAGTTTTCCATATTTGTCTATGCTAATAACTTTATCCTTTTTTCTACATATAAATAAACATACATATATATATTCTAGCATATTTTGATATCCTGTTAAATAATTTTCAATAGAATATTTGATTCTGTCATTATGGACATGTCCTTTTTTATGGTTATTCTACACATGTTTTTTGAATAGAAATTATGAACTTTAAAATAGTATATATATATATATATATATATATATATATATATATATATATATAGTTATATACATACAAATACAATGATGACATAGAATATAGGAGTATATGTTCATACTTAAGAACTTCCGTTCTATTATTACTATCTGTATTCAATTGTATTTATTAAAATTTTTTCATATAGTTTATTATGAAAATTTAATTATTTTAAATATTTAAATAGGAATGCATAATATTTTAAATATGATTATTAAAAGAAAACCTACAGGACTTAGATAAGTTAATTTGTATGCGTATTTGAGGAAAATTTTACAGGATTTCCAATTAGAAATGTAATATTTATGCAATGTCTAACATTTAATATATTGTACTAGGATTTTTATTTTTATAAAAATCCTAAGAATCTCGAAAAGTGACTAATTTTTAACGGAATGATAATAGAAAGACAAATAACAATAGAAAGTAATAATAAACTTCCCAACTTAGGTTAACACAGCCGGCAAGAGGGATGTTTTAAGTAACTTCTTCCCTTTTAATTTTCCATAACGCAATCCATCCAAATATCCTAAATATCCTCAACCTTCCATATCCCTGTCCCAGTAACTAAACGGTATATTTGGATCACATTTGGTCACGCACTAAAGATTGATTCAAAATGGGCCATGGTTTTTTGGGTGTTAAAGTCACACACTATACAAAGGAATATTGCACAGTTGCAATAGAGGGCTTTGGAGCTTTCCACTGTCCAAATTCGTAAAACTTTCGAAAAATACTTTTTTGGAAGAGTTACGAAAGTTCACATATTAATTTTATTTGATTATCTTGAGTTTTAGAATTTTTTTTCTCTTTGAAAAAACCCTTTCCAACTCTAACAAACCATCAATTTGCCTTTCCAGGAATCTGCTATATACTCTTTTTTCATTCAGCCTAAAAATATGCTATACTAAATATTACCAGCGAAATAAAAAAAAACATAAAGATAAGAATATTAATTGGCATGTAGCATATATACTAACAAATTAATATAGACAAAACTAAAGAAAATTAAATCAGGTTGTTTTTAAAAAAAATTCCATAACCAAATTTCCTGCTCAGTTCGTTTATCTTTTTTTTACCCTACACCTAAAATAGATTAATACATTAACATTACTACGATGTTTGTAACCACTGAAAGGAAGGAAGAGCTTTTTTCAGAGTCGCCTCCTAAACCGAATTAGCAATGTCTTTCTGCCTTTTAGTCCATCAGTCCTTCCGCCCATACGCCACATAACTCGAAAAAAAAATTAAGCTATATCTTGATTCAATTTATACTCTTGGCCACCAACGTCAAAAGTAGGACGGCAATAGGCTCAGATCGAGTCATGGGTTCGAATTTCGGAGGCTTCGGATAGATATTTTTGAGAACAATAAAGATAGAACCTTGAAGTTGGAAGAAGGATGTTTATTTTTGTTTCCCTAAAGCATGAAATTAATTTGAGTGATATTGCGGGTAACTCCCACACACCTCCCAAATCTTAAAAGCAGATCGTCAAAATTAATAATAACATTAACTTTGTATTTCGTATATGGGTGTTCTGTCCTACTCGTGCTATATTCATAGAACTTAACATGTTTTGAAGTGGTGGTTAGGTTAACTTCAACGTACCTCCCAAGATTTAACATCTTCGAAATTAATTAAGATAACAACTTGAAATTTAGTACAAGCGTGTTCTGCTATCTTTTCATTATATTCCCAAAGTTTGTGATATAAATTGGAATGGTGGTTCGGGTACTACCCATACCCTTGTCAAGTCCTAACAAACATATTTTCGAAATTAAAATTTGGTAAAAAAATTGTTCTGCCATGTTTCCTTTTTGTTTCTGATATTTGAGTGGAATTAAAGAAATATTTCATATAGTTCACACAGGCCTCCCGGCACCTAGCCAGCATATCTTCAGAATTAATAAGTTTAGAAAATTCGGTAGGAGGTATAATTCTATCCTGTTTGCTTAATATTCCTGAAAACTTAAGTTGGAGTTCGTATAACTGTCAAATGAATTTTCTAGGGGTATAGGGTATTACTATAACTTGTTTTCAATTCAAAAAACATTCAAATTATCTTGGAAACATTTTTGAAACATGTTTTAAATTTGTTATTTTTTTTTGTTTATCAGTTCAGAATGTCAAAATTTTCAAATATTCGATATGCTATTTGAAATTTCATAATACAATTACAAAATGTATCTAACCTATAATTGTTGGAAAAAAAAAATCAGTTTTTTTTGTGTTTGATTTCAAAATGCATAGAAAATTTTTTAAAAACTTTGGAAATTTTTTTTTTTTTTTTGAATGTGTATGTTAGGTAATAGTAATAAAAAGAAAAAAATTGCTTATCCTATTTTGTAGCCTTAAGCCTTTTTAAAAAACTAGATAACTAAACAAATTTTAAGATTTTTGAAAGCTTAAAGTTTTTTGAAATAAGAAAATAGAAAAAAAGGAAAGGAACTAAATTCTAAAATCAATTTACTTAACAAATCATATTAATTTGTCTTCTCGTAAATTCCATTACATTTTTATTTCAAAATATTTTTTTAGGCTTTAATTTTTTTCAAATTAAGGCAATTTAGATCCAAAACGAATATTTTATAATGGTATGCGGCAAAAGTTTTGTTCCAGAACTAAAAACGAGAAGCTTGCTGCACATAACCTAGAAGTGCAATTCTTGATATTAACGAATTCAACATTTTAAACAATGCAGCTGTTAAGAAAGTCCTGCAATGGTAGGGTTTCTGAACTTTATTGAATAGAAGTAAAATTGTAATCAAAAAGCCTTCATAAAAGCCTTGTGATCATAGAATGAGGAGTTAAACGTGTCGTGCCACGTTTAAGAGGACTAGATCAACCACTGAAACCAATCAATCAAACAACCAACGAGAGATAATCAATGGAGCCAAATATTCCAATAAAGGATTAAATATAAATGAAAAGGTATAAAAAATGTTTTTAGATTAGCTTCAACTTGAGCAAGGTATATTAAGATCTATTCCAGTTTTAGTACGGCAAGGGAACAATGATAATGGTAAAGGCAAATCTAAAATCTGCGGTGGGTTGCATAGTACCTACGCCCTCAGAAAATAATATAATAACAGAAACCCCTCAAACATCTCGAGCCGCTTTTTGCATTTCTAACTTATAAATCGCAGTCTTAATAATTTAAGACACAAGTAGAAGAAGTCGTTATCTAACAATTTTTTATATAACAATTTTTTTTGTATAAGGTTTAATTACCACAATATTTAGGTATATTTTTAATAAACTTTTAATATTTAATCTTCATACTTCATAACTTTAACAGAATCAGACTATAAAAATAGAAATTTGTCCTCAATTTATTTCAAAACTAAAATTTTGTGAGATAACGCCTTCACCCATTCATGTTCTCTTCTTTTAATATACTCAACAAAAGTTTCCATACATTTCGTAAATTAAGTGCACTGCACCGACTATAATTCATAACCCACAAAAACTTTTTTCCAGATTTCTCTGCAGGTAATTGACTATAAAAAAATTTTTCAAAATTTTTCTACCTATTAAAAAAAAAAAAACAGAAAATATTCTGCACCCTAACGTGATTACAAGAAAATGTCTAAAAATCTCTAAGGTTACTTTAAAACTTTTTTTACAAAGAGTATAACAAATTTTTTTTTTACTACATAACTTTAGAAGTAAAGCTGTACATGACACTAAAACTTAAAGAGATTTGCATCTTTTGAAAGAATAAAATTTGTCGTAATACTCGTATTTGCATCAAACGTTTTATTATAAAAAAAAATTGTTTTTTCTCTCTCTCTTTCTCTTTTATACTTTATTTTACTGTTAAATTTTATGAAAATCCAAATTTTCAATATATTGTTTTTTGTTTTTTTTTAGTTATACAATCAGAGAAATTGTGAATTGATTTTAAAAAAAAAACTTTTGAACTTTTACAAAATGTTAAATCTTTTGAAGGAATTTTGTATACCTATACAAATCTAAATCTAAAAAGAAACTCTTTGATAAAGAATTACTATAGAATCAAATTGTAAAATCAACGATTGGCAAAGTAAAATAATATTGGACAAATATCAAAGGCAATTAATATAACATGTATGAGGTTTTATTTTGGCATTAGTATAAAGCTGAATCTTAAGTAATCATTAGACTCTTAGTCAGTTGTTAACATTTAAACTTGCGAGAATGCAATAAAATTTACTATACAATATTTAAAACTGACCTTTTTCAGTTAATTAACAATGTACGCAATCATTTTCTTATTTAGATCTTTGGTATATATAAAATAAGGGTGTGGTTCAATTTATTGAAAAGCAAAATTTTGAATTAAAAATGTTGAAAAAAAATGAGGAAACCTCCTTATTCAGACTCTCACATACCATATATATATAAATAATATGGAAAAAACGTATAGCCCGGATTTTATATGCAACTCTTAAACTCCTCCTTATTTAGAATCTCACATAATATATAATATGCAGTAATTTCCTATAACTATGGGCAGCACTAAAACTATGGTCCAAAAGACTTTAAAAATTAAAAATTTAAGCAAAATTTAAGTAGATGTAGTTGTATTTTACAGCTATTTTATTAATTTTATCTTTTCACATGAAAGTTCCAAACACGACTAAGGTCCAGTATTGAAAATATATGGATGAATTTCAAAGCAATGCTGAATACAATAATGTACCAGAGTTGGACCATAGTTGCGCAACTTAGAATACAGCAATGTACCACTATATTCTACATTCTATTTGTTGCAAATTATGCGTTACAAAGCTGCTCTTTCGGATTTAATTCAATTAAATATAAACCTTTTTAAAGCCAAAGAAAAAGTTTTCTATAAATTTAGGTTCCCGAAATATTTTACAAAATATACCAAAAATGGTACATAATTGTAGGATATTACGGTATATAAAAATATAAACATTATATAATAATCCAGACTAGGTAATCAACAGAAAAGTCCCTCGTAATACAAAATGTCATATATAATATACACATTTATAAATATCCAGGAAAAATTGTATTGCTCTGAATCCAACTCTAAAATTGGTTTTATCCACTTATCCGTCACCATTCGTCGACTAGTCAAATTTCTACGATAATTGGAAAATTTTGCAAATATTTTGTCACTGAATTTTTTTAATTAAATTTATCAATCATTGTACTAATTACATCAAATGCTCTAAAACTCGTATTCCATTTATTAATTTAAAAATTGGAGGCTGTTAAAAGCCTCGCCGGTCTGAAATGTTCTTTTCTTATTTATTAAATAAAAAGCTCCTCCATATCTATTAGTCTCTCATAAATACTATAGTATACAGCTTTAAAATTTATAACATTCAGTAATTTTATATCCCCTACCTATTTCCTATTACCTTATTTAAAAGACCTTAAACGTTTCTTTGAAATCAATTCCACCCTTTAACCTTTCGCTATTCATTAACAAGAAAATCTCATAGATAATCTTAAATCTATCTGAAAAATAATTCAAGAGCAACATACAACAACGATTTAAAAACAAAAAACAAACATTCAAACATCGGGAAATTGTATGACGAAAAATAGATTAAATATTAAGAAAAAAATGAATTAAAAAGATCCGGCAACCATATTTAAATATAAGAACAACGTTTCATTTATGAGAATTTGTCAGAAAAATAAATTGAAAAAAAAAAACAAACAAATAATGAGACGACATGTGTCTAAATAATCTAATAAATAGTATAACAAAATATAAACATAATATTTATAAATACAAATGTATGTAAAAATATATAAAGGTTATTATAATATGGGGTAAAAGACACCTTGCTGAGAAAAGGAAATAAAACAAAAGACGAAAAAAAAAGTCAAAAACATAAAATTGTGTAAATAATGAAGAAAAATTAAAATAAATGAAAAATGTTGTCTACGTCCTTGTACGCATAATAATATTAAAATAATACATAATATACATTAGGTATATAATAGTATAATACCACCCTCTACTAATTTTATATTATAATATTGACATATTCAATTTAAATTTTTTCTCTCTATATCTCATATATTTTAAGGTTAAATTTGTTTCATTAGAACAAAACTTTAACTATAGTTACTTTAATATTTATAAGGATAATAGATAGCATCCTTGTTTTTGGATATATATATATATATATATATATATATTATGTAATAATTAATCTTTTGTATGTATTTTTGTATGTATATTACGCATATTTTTATAATATAATATCTCGACTTGATTTGATTTTTCTTGACATTATAATTATTATAATATTATTATATTTTTGTAATTTATTTTATTTTTTTTTATAAGCATAAGCCTTAGAATTAATAAGTCGTATATTAATTATTATTTATCTTTCCAGCTGTTTTAAAGATTGCTAATGTTAGGTATATAATAAATATAAAAAGTTGTATGGCATTAAAAAAAATGTTCTTATTAAATTTTATTTAATAGTTTAATTGTCTAATTTAAATTAAAATAAAATAGTTGGTAAAATTATTTAAAATACTGGATTAATAAAACTTTTTAAATATGTTTTAGGTGTTTGGTTTGATCGATTTGTTTTAAGTGCTAACTGTTTAACTGTTAGAATAATAAGCCTGTTCCATGTTGGAACAGAGAGTCATATTATACCTTTGTTATTAGAATTGATCTTAATGAATTCCACATCAAATTAAACATGAGATAGATCAAGGCCTCATTACATGTATAAATGTCTTAGATCTTAGACAGACACAATTCTATTTTTTGTATATATTGTAATTTTTTGTATTTGAGTTATATGGTATTCTATATCTGTGAGTTATATTATTCAATAAAATTATTTGTTTATATTGTTATATTAATGGCTTTTTTATTAAAGATGTATAATTATTCATTATTGGTTATGCCATGAATTTAAAACCAATAACGAATGATAACTGAGTCGAGTCGAAAGCCAGAAAAGTTTTTTGACTTTCACTGTGATTCGAACCCTGAGTCTTTCGCATGAAAGGTTGTCACTCTCACCACTGTGCCACATTGTCGTAAATGGGCCCAATATTATACTTCCTTTTTATTAGTGGCTTGCCACTATTTCTAGAAATAACTGTCCTGACTTTTGCTGACAATCCTGCAATTATGGCAGTAGCATCAAATGTTAACGAGGTTACAATTAAACTACAAAAAGAAAGTGATAAGTTATACCTTTGAACTAAAAGATGGAAATTAAATTAAATGAACTAAAATTAGTGCTAGTAAATTACACAAATAAACTCATTTAAAATCCCACCGCCTTAAAATTAAATGGGTAGAAATTCCTCATGAAACAATGCAAAATATCTAGAAATGACATTAGATTTCAAGCTAAAAAGGAAAGAGCATATTAAAAAGAAAAATTTGAATTAGAACACAAATATAAAGAAATGTATTGGTTACTAGGTCCAAAATCTAGAGTATAAAATGTTTCCCATATAACCAAATAACTAAGCCTATCTGATTGCACGGTATGAAACTTTAGGGCTGTGCCAAATGAACATATATTTAGGGAATTCAAACATTCCAAAACTAAGTGCTTCGAAACATGGTGAGTCCTCTCAGTACATTTCCTAATGTTACCGATGAAAATATGCAAAAATATGCAACAAAACATAAGATCTGCTTAAAAGGTTACATAAACATAGAAGCGTCAAAACTCCTCCTATCTTCAAATATTAATTGAAGGGTTAAAAAAACTAGGGTCTTTGAATTAAAAAAAAGCAATGTGGTTTGAAAAGTTAATAAACTATACAGATATAGGTTTCCATACTTTTAAACTGATGTATTTATTATAATTTCAGCCTTAAGAGTCAATATTAAATACTTTGTTAATAGCCTTCAATCAATATTAAATACCAAGTTTGTTGAGCTTCCAAGAGAATGGAATATGATGACATTGTACTACAATTACAGCTCATTAAACTCTTCATAAATCCAAAGATCTAGTTTTTTTCTGGACATAATTTAAAAAAAAATTCTATTACAAGTTTCTCAAGTCCTTTTTCATCAGCTGTGTTGCACTAAACTCAAACTACTCTACTTAAATTTAGTATAAATAGCAAACTTAACAAGTAAAAATTTAAACAATATACTAAGGGGTTTTAAAATAATTTTATTTTTATTCAGTTTTTATACTTAAAATATGTTGTGTTAAATTATACAACGGATTAAAGCCTCTTAAATTTAAATGTTTGAATTTAATAAAATATAAATGTATGCAATTATGTTTAGGGTACCCTTAGGTTTTACAAAAATAAAAAATTTAAACAAAGTTTCATATTAAAATATAAGTAGGAGCAAACGAACTTTTAGGTAATTTAAGGAAGAATTACGAACAATTAAAAAACTTTCACCACAATCATAAAATTATATGATTTGTTTTTTTATTATGTTTGTAATACTGTTAAAAGTTTTTGATTGCTTCAATTTGCAATTATTTGCACTTTAGGCCTTTTTATAAATGATGGAAAATTTTTTTTTTTTTTTTTTTTATGATTCTTACCTTAAGGTTTAGTTTGAATTCTCATAAAATGTAAATTAGGAAAATGTATTATAAATTATTTTATCGTTTATGAGGCATATCAAAAGTGTCATAAGAAACAGAAACTTATATATTTCATGTATATTTGCTCTTAATACCAAATTCGAATTGGGTTTAGATTACGTAAGAAATTCCTGAAAAAAAAAACTATTTTAAAAAATTTTTATTTATTTTTTTTTTTGGGAATGTCTGGAAATTATCACAACCCAATAAAAGGAACTCAACCAAGATAAATCTGATAGTATGTATAACCTACCTTATCTTCATGTAATTTTTGAAGATATTTGTCATCAAGTCATAGAAACAAAGAAGTAGATAATTGAGTCAAGATAGATTTCTTTGAGTGTATGCAACCTCGAATGACTTATAACTAAGACAAATTTTAGATGAATAACTTCGTTGTCTAAAAACATTTTACCTAATAACGGTGTGTTCTATACGACATCTCAAATTGATTATGTCGTATATATATTTTATAATAAGTTATCAAACACTCATTAAAATAGTTTTTATATTAAAATATTAGAATTCACTCAACTTTTTAGAAAATTTTAAAATTTTAAAACTTTTTGGATTAAAGTTATCATACTCCAAAATCTAAATTTAGTATCATTTCAATTCAAAATACTAATCATATTCACATTAATCCGCTTGACACATATCATATATCATGTTTTTATCTTTGATAAATAAAATAAACTTTTAGCGGCTACCCTTTAGAACTGTTGTTGACATTTTCAAAAGATTTTTTATTTTTTTACATTAACTAAATTTTAATGCCATTGAAACGTGTAATTTTAACACATTTATATTATAAAATTTTTATTTTTTGAATTTTTTTTTTTTGAGGGTGAAATCTTTTTTCCCCATTATTTAATTTTTTATTACCCAATAAAAAACTTTTTTAAAGTTATATTTTGTTTAATTTAACTTTTCAACAACAACAGCAACAACAACAACATCAGCAGCATCAGCAGTGGCAGGAAAAAAAATCTTTCATTTTAAATTACAATTCAAAACAAATATTGAGACCAAAAGCAAAAAAGTGACAAAATGTATACCATTTTGGTTTTTTTTCTACCATTTTACCATTTTTGTATTAAAAAAACTTTTTAGAAAGTACCATAAAACGTTTTGTATGAATTTAACGTCTATGATTAAGAATTACAAATTTTTTTGCATTACATTAAATTATTGGAAGAAAATAAGCACAATAAAATTTAATTGTTATGGAAATATCAACGCGAGCTTAACCTTGCTGGTATAAAATGTTAATGGTCGTAAACTATATTGAATGAAAAGAACCTTAAGCAATGAATAATATTTAAGCTTTAAGATACTTGTTTTTGAATATATTTAACTAAAAATTAAAAGAATGACATAAGGAATGCTTATTGTAACACAGAAAAACTAATTAACCCTTTCTTTACCATGGTAGCCATATGGCTACCACAATTAAAATCACTCTAAAATACATGCAAAGTTAAATTATTTACTTGTACTAATTTTTTATTGTAAATTTTTTTGTTGTTCTTTTTAAAATTAATTCATTTGAACAAAAAAATATGTTCAGCTATGTGTTAATTTCGAAAGTTAGTACTTCGATCAACGCAGTTGAAATAAAAAAGAAAGTTGTTTTAATTTGTGAAATAACGGGTATGTTTAAACAAAAATCTAAACAAAAAAAAATTTTTTCATAGAATTTGGTCTTTTGATGTCTTATTTTTTTCTTTAAAATTATAATTAAAGTTATAATATTTTAATAATATGAAAAAAACTGTTGGTAGCCATATGGCTACAATGGGACAATATATGTATAAGAATTTTCTTAATATATAAATATATCTATTATAGGAATATGACTCGTAGAGGATTTGAAACCGGTGAAATTTATGTTCTTTTAACCGGAGACGTATCTGGAAATGAGAGTAGTGATGACGATGAGGATTTTTATGACATTTATAACGCTATACAAGAAGAATTGGAAAATAATGGTATCGAACAAGAAATAAATTTAGAAAATGATGAGTTAGGTTTGTACATGTTCACATATTATATATTGTAATATATACAAATGTTCTTAAAATTCCAAAGAAATCTTTGAATTGGAAAGTCAAATTCAACATGAAGAACCAGATGTCAACGAAGATACACAGGATGAAAATTCAACATCTCATGCTAGGAGTAGTAATTTATGATGGCATAAAAGCCACCTTGAAAATGTGAATTTTGTTTTTAATGCCGAAAGAGACGATATCACCTTACAACCCGATTTAACACCATATGAATACTTTAAAATGTTTTTCGTTGATAACAATAATCTCAATACCAATGCAAGTGAAATTTCCACATTTCTTGGTATATTGACTTTATCAGGAATCATAAGTGTTCCAAGATATAAAATGTATTGGTCCAAAGCTTCTAGATATTCTACAATTGCAGATGTAATGCCGAGAAATAGATTTCAAAAAATTAAAAGTAATTTCCATTTCAACGATAACGCAAGTATGTTACCTAGAAATCACCCAAATCATGACAAATTATTTAAAGTTAGACCATTCATTGAAGCTATAAGAAGCAATTTTTTAAAAATTAAACCAGCAGAACACAATTCAATCGACGAAGTTTTGATACCATGTAAAAGCAATAATTCAATAATTCAATTTATAAAAAACAAACCTCACAAATGGGGTATCAAAATGTTTTCTAGATGCAGCAGTAGTGGAATAATGAACGATTTTACAATTTATACAGGAAAAAATAAAGATAGAAAAACTACAGAATTAGGAATAAGTGGTGATGTAGTTCTTCAACTTTGCGAACATTTAAGTGAACATGAAAATTATAAAGTATACACAGATAATTGGTTTTCGTCGTATAAATTGGCATGTGCTTTGAAAGAAAAATTGGACTGTAGGATGTGTTCGTGCTAATAGACTTCCAAATTGCAAATTCGAGTCTGATGAGTCCTTAAAAAAAAAAGGCAGAGGAGCTTTCGATTTTCGGACAGAAAAAACTAAAAATATAACTGCAGTAAAATGGTTCGACAATAAAGCTGTGCATATATTGTCCTCCTATGCTAGTGTTAATCCTTTAGAAAACATCGAGCGTTGGTCCACAAAGGAAAAAAAATATATATCTGTTCCAAGACCTTCACTTGTTTCTACATATTATAAATATATGGGAGGAGTTGATTTGAATGACATGCTGGTAGCCATATATAGGACTAAAATTGGAACAAAGAAATACTATTTTCGTATATTTTACCACTTATTAGATGCTTCAATTGTCAATGCGTGGTTACTTTATAGAAAACACTGCGAAGATTCAAAGATAGAAAAAAAGTGTATCAAAAATTTGTTGCAATTTAAATCGGAAATTGCCGGGGTACTTCTAGCTGCAAGCAATAATAAGTTTCAAAAACAAATCCCGCGTGCACGGGGACGACCTTCACCATGCAGTTCTGGCGCAAGCTCTCCCATTGGTTCGGCACCAATAAGGAGATGCACTATAGAACCTGTTGTAGATGTGAGAAGGAATCATAATTCCCATTTACCAAAATACATAGCCGTAAAACAAAGATGCAAAAATTGCAAAAATCGTTCAAGTTTTTCTAGAATTATGTGTGTTACGTGTAATGTAGCACTGTGCATTACAAAAGATAAAGACTGTTTTTATGATTACCATACTAAATAATAAGTACAAACACTTTTGAGTTAAATATTTTTTTTAGTTATAAGACTATGCATTGATTTAACAAATTACCTACTTTTCTTTATTATTTTAATGAATATATTTTTTATTAATTTGTGATAATTTTAAATATTAATTTAAAGTTTTTTTTTTAATTTGTGATAATATTTTTGAAAAATGAATTGCTCCTATTTTATGTTTTTAGTTATAAGACTATGAATTGATTTAACAAATTACTTTTCTTTATTATTTTAATGAATATATTTTTTATTAATTTGTGATAATTTTAAATATTAATTTAATATTTTTTTTTAATTTGTGATAATATTTTTGAAAAATGAATTGTTCCAATTTTATGTTTAATAAATAATGAAGTAAATAAAAAATTATTATAGTTTTTAATTTTGGAAATATCTATTTTTTTTTAATTCGATTTATTTCGCTTATTGACCCAATGTATCCATATGGCTACCACTTGCTAAAAAGTCCCAGGACGGCCCTATAATTTTTATGAGCACATTTTTGGATTCTGGAAAGTCCATTGATTAAAAAAAATGGATGTACAATTTTTTTAAATGCGTACTTCTATATCTGGGACTTAAAGGGTTAAAAAAGCGTAAAGTCTAAAAGTATGCAATTGTGTTTGGTCATTTAATTTTTTAACTGGCGCTTCATCTGAAATATGTTAACACCAACTATCGATAAATTACTAATAAATGATTATTGGAAGTTAAAAAATGATTAAAATTATTTCAAATTAAAAAAAGCATTTAACATTATATATTTTATACCAATTGTTTTTAATTATAGGTTAGGGAAAAATTCCTTAAATAGGAAAAGTTAGTTTAAATTTTAATTAGGTATTGGATTTTATATAATTGGTAAAAATAGGTATTGGTTTTTATGTTTCCTACTTTTTATATAAATAATATAAATATGGGTCTCGGTGGCTTAGTGGTTAAGAACTGAACGCATCAACCAAAGGAGTGAGAGTTCAGTCACCGCACATCTATACTTAGTTTTTTCAAGAAAAATGACTGGAAAAAAGTAATTTTTATTAGAATTCCCCCCTACGATCAAATATACTGATAGTATAACTTAATTAAATAAATATAATAAATAATGTTTTATTTTTTCTTATTAATAAATTAATAATTAAACGCACAACTTTAAGAAACTTGAATAATTCTTTACAAGTGAATTCCTAATAAATTTATAGATGAAAAAAATATAAAGCCTATAAGTATGCAATTGTGTGTGGTCATTTAATGTAAAGATTAGAATAGACTTTGAAAAAGTTTTTGACACCAAAAAAAATAATCGAAATTTAATTTAACATAGATTGGTGCAAAAAGAAGTATTAATTCTATTTTTAAATAATTTTGGATATAAAAATAGAAATTTATTGCAATGCAATAAATAAAAACTCATTAAAATCGAGAACAAAATCTTTTAAATTTGACTAAAATCTTGAGATTCTCAAATACAAAATTATAGTTATTTACTTTTTATAAATCGAAATATTGATAATAAACTATAGAAAACTTTAAGATTAAATATACAATTGTTTTTATAATCTAAAAATTTCGATAACTACTAAATTTTTTACAACAATTTTTTATTATTACTTCAAAAAACAAACAATAGTAAATTTTGCAATAATGACGGTGTAAAATTCGAATAAAACTCAAAATAGAAAAAGAAAATCATTTTTATTTCGAAAAGAAGTTATAAATTTATGTAATAAATTGTATTATTGCTATGAATCTGTAGCTACAATAAAATCGTAAGAAAGCAGAATCTTTATTAGAAAACAAAAGAAAAGTTGCTATAAAACCCACAGCGTTTTTATTACTATTTACATTCTAAGCTCAATAAATCGCTTCATAAAAATTTGTTATATTACATCCCAAATTAATACCACTCTTAGTAATATTACAAATAAATAAACAAATTTCAAATTTAAGTTTATATTTTGGCTGTTAATTTAATACCTAAGAAAATCTATATTTATTTGTATTTGAAAGTTACTTTGATTCCATCATGTGACATGAATATAAAATGAAGAATTCCATGGAATTATAATTCGAGATTTAATTGAATTTCAATAGTTAAATCAAGTTGAATGGCCTGAACTAAAATTGGATTAAAAAAAAAGTTATAGTTAACTAACATTGGTAATTAAATGGACCATTACTAGATTCTGGACCACGTCTTAATAAAACTAAGGCGCCAGTTACAACTTTAATTGAAATACATACGGAAAATCTTTACCTTAAATTTTTTTTACACCATGTATTTATAAAATAAAAAGTGTTGAATTAATGATTAAATAATTTCATAATGTCCCAGCGAAAGTTTTTTCATTTTGTCGGACACACGTAAATCCAAAAAATTTTTCCGTGTTCGTGTGGATATGCGTATGATAAGTCGCGTTAATTTTAACCGATTCTGATAAAGTTTGGTATAAATACTTTCGTTGTTAAAAGTTCAGTTCTAACCTAAAGTTCAGTTCGTAGATAGGTCAAATCTGTACAGACTTTACAATACAAGTCACATTATGCAAGAAGAAAAGCTTATACAATCCATCTCAGATTTATTACCACGCTTTTTACATAGTGGTATTAATTAGACAATAATAAGAATCTGTTTTTGTTAATCAATAAAGAAATACTCAATATTTCTTCTCCAAATATAAAATTTACCTTTTTTCAATAGGTTGTTGTAAAAATCCTAATCGTAAAATTTGAACACAGAAAGCAATTTTAAATTTTACGGCATTTATTCTACTAATTTTTCATATTTTTTGTAAGTTTGAATTTCAATCAAAAATTTAAGTATTCTTTTTACCTATTTTACCTTTTCTAAATTAAAATGACCTTTCATACTACACTGACGTTCTTAATAAGTAATATATATTTTAATTTATTATTTATCCAAATTTTTTCCGAAATTACCCAAAAAACTAAAAAGTAACATATTGCGCCTTCTCTTATATATCGTACAATTATAAAATAAAAAAATTTTATTGAAGAACGAACATAAAATGTTGACCAATTGGTTTATTAGGTAAAATATTTCCCATACATACCAATTATTTAAGGTACTAAATCTAATAGATTAATATATTTAAATCGTTGGCTGACAGGTCTAAAAAATATGTGAAGCTACGACACATTCAAAATTTAAAAAAAAAATCTAAATAGAATATTATTTTAAATGTTGCGTTTCACGAATATAAAATTAGCGAATTTTGAATTTAAAAAGTTTAAAATAAAACAATATTTAATATTTAAAAGTGTACGAATTACAAAACAATATACAAATACAACTTTATATTTGACAGAAATGAAAATGCTGCAATGTACCTTCAATATAGTTTCATCATATTAAATTATTAAGTAACATGTAGAAACGTCTTAGATTTTTTATATTTTTCATAACTTTTCGTAATTTTTGATCGCTGTTCTGTTGTGTACAGTTCCATTTCCAATTCCCCAAGTTTTCTCCACAAAATTCTGAAATAGAAATAAATTTAAAAAGTTATTAAACATTCAAACCATATCGGTCATTTTGCGCACCCCTGTATATCTTTCATATTACAAAAATAGTTCACAATAAATTTTCATTTTATGACATTTAGAAAATATTCACAATGAATAATTACATATAGAAGAAGTATGTGCTGTCACCTCTATTAAATACCTTAATTTTATCAAACTCTATATTAGTAGGTATATAATTTTATACTATTTATAGTTCCTTTGAATTATGTTTTCATGTATTTTGTTCCTTTGAATAATGTAGTATCTACGAAATGTACCCAAAATGTTGTACAAAATCTACTCGAACCTCCCGTAACAAGATGGTTATAAGTTGATTAACAAAGTTATTATAGATCAGGCATATTATTCAATATGAGTTACCGTAATTTTTCTATATTTTAAAGTGTTTTAAAACCAACACAATTTGATTTCTCAACATAAGTCTCTATTTCAATTAATATTTTAAAACAAATTACAATTTATTTCCTTATTAAATATTATTAAAATTCAATTGTCCTAAAATACACATTACGTAATATTTAATTTATAAACTTTTTAAATCTTTAAACTAAAAATATTTAAAAGTTACATTTTATTAAATTTTTTTTTTCAAAATTTAATAATTAAAACTTTACTTAAAAATTTTCAAATACAAAGTTTAATGCAACATGAATCTGTTCATTTAAGATTAAATTAAAATGAAATATTTAAAATTTAAAACATTGTTTCGTAAATTTATGAAAATAAAAGAAAACTATTTAAAAATTAAATTCATTAGAAAAATAATAATTTTCTAAACATTTCATTTTTAGGTCATACCTGGTTAAAAAATTAAAATAAAAAACAAACAAAAAAAGTACTTAATTGCAAAACAAGAAAATAACCTTAAGGAAAACTTAGTTTTTCCAAAAAAAAAAACACAGAAACTTTACATCTAAACAATAGATTTTTCTATTTCTATTGTAGTATTTTTTTGATGTACAACTTACGTGTACTTTTATGATTTTTTATTATTTTAATAATTTTTACTTAAAAAAAAAAAAAGTATAATAATATACAAAAAAAATATTTAATTTACTTTTATATTTCCCTCTAGGTATAAAAATTTTATTTAATTTTATTATTTTTTCACTGAAATTTTATTATTTTTTTTTTTATTTTTGAATAGAAATTCTTCAAGAGTTTCAAAAAATATTTTGAATAACTTTAACTTTAGATGTTTTTTATACCCTACACCTATAGAATAGGTAAAGGGGTATATTAACTTTGGTATGGTGTTTGTAACCACCTAAAGGAAGCGAGCTAGATATGGAAAAGTATATATATTTGTGATCAGCGTGACCGCCTTAGTCGATATAGCCATGTCCGTCCGTCCGTCCGTCCGTCCGTCCGTCCGTCCCTCCGTCCGTCCGTAGGCACGATAACTCAAAAAATAATGGAGCTATCTTGATTAAATTTTAACTGTAGGTTACTAGGACTGAAAGTACGGCGGGGATTGCATATGGGCGAAATCGGCCCATGGGTTCGGATTTTGGACCTTTTAATCGATCGAAGGGCTAACGAACATATATAAAAAAACACGATAACTCAACAACTAATGACGCTAGTAATGAAACTACTTCGGGAATTGCGTAAGGTCGGGATTGGACCATGGATTGGACACGAAACCAATAAAGATGGAACCTCCAAATTTGGTATCAGGGTGTCCCTTCCTATTTCCTAAGTGTCTTGGGAATTTGGGCCCCATTGGAGTAGTGGGTCGGGGACCATCCACACATTTCCGAAGACCTTAAAGCATAGGTGGGCAAAAGCCGGCCCGCGGGCCGCATCCGGCCCAGTTGCGCTCATCATCCGGCCCAATACGAATTTCAAATTTCCTAGGAAAAAACAATAAGTATCATCATAAATATTAGTGGGTGAAGTGATTAATTTGCCTTTGTAAATTACTGTTTCATCTACTTGCACTCTATAACTACGACCCATAATTAAAATTCCAACCGATTTATTTTTATATGAAAAATAAGATATTATGTTTTTTTTAATATTTTGATATGTTTTTTTGGAAATTTCACAATCATTTAATACCCGATTTTCATAGTCTCTTGCTAGAAATTCATAAATAGCCATAAATTTTTTATTCAATGCTATTCTTGGTATAGATATTAAAGTATTTTTAAATATTGGTGTTTTTTTCGACATAATTTTCTCGTACACCTATAACAATATCCTTCTGCATATTGCTTTTCCGAAACCAATTTCATGGTATTATTACAACTCTCGCATTCTTTATTTGTTACTATTATGTTTTCATCGAGTAAATATGAAATTGCCGAATCATTTGAAACAAATACGGGAGATTTGGGTTTTGTAAGAATATTGTTGAATTGCATGGGGTCTTGGTTGTATTTATTTTAATATTTTATAAATAATATTATTATTATTTTCTATAAGGCTCTGTGTGCGTCCCCCTTTGGGGGACGCACACAGAGCTTTGCATCGGTATGAATGTTTTTTGTACTAAAACGTGTTGTGCATTTATGCTTATCAGGCAACTTTTTTTTCGTGTCGATATGTACCTAAAAAACAAAAATGGCTTAAATTCAAATTTTTATGTACATATTAATACAGAAAACAAGAAAGTTTTTGTATTTGAGTAAACAAAATAAAAATACTGCAAAAAATATTTATAACAACAATTTATATTTATAACAAAAATAATATAACAACATATTTATAATTTAGAAGTTTAAGAAAAAACGTTGCAAAAATTTAAATTCAACAATTGAGGGAAATATACATGCATACAAACTGTGCGTCTATACATTTTTCCATTCATATATTTCTGTCCGGCCCCAAAAATGTACTTGTGGTTCAATATGGCCCAGTTAATCATAGAAATTGCCCACCTCTGCCTTAAAGCATATCTTTAAAATTAATAAAGATAACAACTTGAAAAAATGTAGAAGCTTCCAATTTGCCACAAGGGTGTTCTTTACTATCTCTTGCATGTTCCCTTAATTTGGGATCAATTGGAGAGGTGGTTCAGTACCCCTCTCAGACCTCCCAAGTTTTAAAAGCTTATAATCGAAATTACTAAAAATAGTTACTTAAAATTAAGATAGACCGTTCAAATTGTGTACAAGGGTTAACTAGTACTATAAGTAAAGCGCGGGCTGTATAAGGGCGAAATCAGCCCATGTGTTCGGATTCTGGACCTTTTAGTCGGTGTCAGGGATAACGAACATATATTAAAAATCACGATAACTCAACAACTAATGAGTCTATCTTCATGAAATTTGTGCTGTAGGTTATTGGTAATGAAACTACTACGGTGATTACGTACGGTGAGGATTGGACAATGGGTTCGGAACTGAGAACTTTTTGATCGAATTCAGGCCAAACTAGCGTAATTCCGAAACCAATGAAGATATAACCTCCAAATTTGGTATCAGGGTGTCCCTTCCTATTGCGTAAGTGTCTTTGAAATTTGGGCCTCATCGGGCTAGTGGGTCGGGGACCAGCCACTCAGTTCCGAGGACCTTAAAGACTATTTTCGAAATTAATAAAAATAGTAACTTGAAACAAATGTAGAAGCTTCAAATTTGGCCCAGGGTGTTCTTTACTATTTCTTCCGTGCCCCCCTAATTTGGGATCATTTGGAGTGGTGGTTCAGGACCTCTCTTAGACCCCCAAATGTGTAAAAGCTTATCATCGAAATTAATAAAACTAGTAAATTAAAATTAAGATAGAACGTTCCAATTGTATACAAGGGTTAACTAGTATTGAAAGTATGACCAGACTGCATATGGGCGAAATCGTACCATGATTTCGGGTTCTGGAACCCATCACAAGTTCAAAGACTAAAAAACATATATCTTAAAAACACCATAACTCAAAAAATAATGACGGTATTTTGATGAAATTTAAACTCTAGGTTACTAGTAATGAAAGTACCATGCGAATTGGTTCTGGTCGAATTTAATTTCAAAGCCAAAGAATATATTTCCTATGTCCTATGTGTCTCCGAAATCTAGACTAAATTGTAGTGGTTCAGCTATGTTCAAAGGTACTTGCTGCATTTATGTAAAATTTATTTGAATATTTAAATGAATTATATGAAAAGTTCAAAATTTGTAATTGTATTTTAGAAGTACATTTAATGCATATTTTGCGTTTATAAGCTTTTCTGTTAGGTATATAAACTAACCATTTAAAATAATTGCAATTTTTAAAAATTTGGATTATTAAATATATTATGCTTTGATTATCTTTTTATCACAAAATTTAATAATTAGAATTTTTTCATTTTGTAATTGAATTGGAATAAATATATTTTCATTTATTTCAAGTTTGTTTGTTTTTTAATAATTTTAAATAGATAAATTAGTAAGATTTTGTAATATTTTTTAATAGATAGTGTAATTAGAAAATGTTTTTAGTATTATAAAGTTAATTTGGTTAGCTATGTCTTACGATCAAATTAATAACAGCTTTTATGGCGTTAAAATGACTAATGGATATGTCATTAATTTTGAACCAAATAGGTGTAGGGTATTTCTAAGTCGGTTGCACCGACTGACTGTTGCTTTACTTGTTTTTATTTTGAAAGGTCAGGAATTCTCTACACCTTATTTATTTTAAGTAACTTTCATTGTTATTATTCTTATTGAGTGCTTTTGTTGTTGTTTTTATGAGTAATTTTAATTTATTTTTAAGCTACAGAACTTATCATTGGCACCAAAGGCTACCGACATATAAATTTTGTTAATTAAATTGTTGGTTTTTATAAGAGAATTTTGTTAAAATGAATTTTTAATTTTAATTCGTACTTATAACTCACAGAAGATATTTATGAAATACATTACAGCCTTTTCAAGGTTCCAAGAATTAAACAAAACAATCAATTGGATTTTAAATTTAATCTGACCCATGATATAGATGCTAAGATGTCGACATTTTTAGTGGGTGGTCTTTCTTTCAAACCGCAGTCAAATTATTCTAAGAAAAAATTTATTCATAAAATTGTATAATTTTACCGTTATATCAAAAAGATCCTAGATAATCCTATATATATCCCAGCTATCCTAAATAATAGATGGCGCATAAAGTTTAAAATTTGTGTATTTAAATATTAGCTACGGTCGAGTAGTTAATGGCTAAATTAATAAAAGGATTAAAGAAAATACAGCCTAGTCTAAATGACTTAGCGAATACTTTAAAATCCGTAAAAGGGTCAAAAGAGACTTTACCAAATTTAGTCGGTCAATTACATGATTTGGTTGGATAGGACAATATAAAATAAAATAACAGAATATAAACTAATAATTAAATTTTAAACTTATAATCCACAGATTAAAATAGCAAAAAAATCAAATTTAAAATCAATTCGAATTCAAAATATTCTGAATGCAATTAGGTCTTACGCACTGTCTAACCGAGTGATTATACGTAAATCTGACTAAGGCTTACAAGATTATTTAAAATATCAAAATAATTATTACTTATATATGTAGTAACTTTGTTCCTATTCGAAGATTGTACCTATGGTTCAAAGAAGTTATCCTAGTCTATAATTAGTCTAACAATTAAATAAATTACCGATCAGATGCGGTTTAAAGTCAATCATTCTACATAAATTCGAACTTTAATTAATAAATCGTCTAACCTTCTTCCTCAACCTATTCAATGCAGGACTTTAAAGTTTTACATATTATGAAACTGATAGTCCGTTAATAATCAGAAACATTTTAAAATTAATACAGTCAATTGTGACTCTTCTAGTTCTAACACTTTTTCCAAATATGTTCCAACACTGCTTCTCTAAAGTTTTTCTAATATATTACATAATAACTTTGAATTACCTAATATTTCTATCATTCTCCTTAAAGGCGTCCCTTTCAAAGTATTGACTTAACTATAACCTCATAACCCACAGTTTTAATTATAAATATTAGACAAATAATAATTAAATTTAATTTTTGATTGTTTTTTTTTAATATTAACTGTCAACAATATTCAAAACGTTTTTCATTTTTTAATTTATTAAAAAATTATTATACTGATGCTATTGACTTAAGGCGGTATTTAAAAAAAAAAAACAATAATAAACAAAACAACAAAAAACTTAATTGCATTTTCTTTTATTTATTACGAATTTTCTATTAAAAAAATTGTATGTATGAGTTTCGGAAAAGAAGAAAATTAATTCGCCAAAAAAAAATAACTGTATTTGGATAATATAGCGTGTTAAAAACAAAAAAAAAAAAAGCTTTCAACTATTTTCTTTTCTTTTAGTATAAATCTAAGTCAAAGTTTTCCATTTATTTATTTATTTATTTAATATTTGTTTTTGTTTTTCATCATTTTCATCATTTTCTAAATTTAATATTTCATTTCAAAGTAAACAATTTTTGTTATTTTAAATTAAAAATAAAAAAAAAAAGAGGAAAACTAAAATGAAAACGATTTTACTAAAAAACATTTTCTATTTTTCTTTTGTTTTTCTTTTTTTTTGTTTATTTTCTCTCTGAATTCATCATCAAAACCATCTCAAAAGATTAAATGTCCATACTCTTGGCATATTTATTGTGTAGATTCTTCAGCAAAATTTCCTTTTCAATTTTCATATTTTGTTTTTTTTTTTTTTGTTGTTTCTGTTGTTGTTTTTTTTCGTCCAGGAAAATTATTAATTTGCCTGAAATATTAAGTAACATTAAAAAAAAATAAGAAGTAGAAGAAAATGAAAGGAAGGAAATATATAAAGTGTATATAAAGGAATAGAGAAATGTGGAAAATTTCTACATGGTTAAATATAATAATAAAAAAAAAAATATTTTGTAAATGTGTTGAGTGTTAGGGGATGCCATATAAATAAAAATTTGTAAATCTGAGATACTCTCAAGCTGAGAGGAGTATACTTTAAATAGGGGATACACTACATCTGAGATGTAGTATTTAATGATATCAAGTTATTTAAGAGAAGTAAGGTTATGTTATAAGATGGAATATGAATTGAGAAATTCCGAAATATCTCATATTCCGAATATGTGAATTTCCGAAAGTCATTATTTTAATTTAATTAAAGCTTTTCCGACTTAGCTTCAAAAGTACAAAAGTTTAACATAAGAAATGAGCATTTAGTAAGGCTTTAGAGGGTGCATTTCAAATTACTTAAAACTATTAAAGAAGATTTTCAAATTTTTGGAATAATGATAACTTATTGAATCTCGAATTGGAGTGTAATTAATAATAAAAATTCCACTGATTGTATGTACATTTGAACTCTACGAAGATTGATTTAAAAAAAGATTAGACTTGTGAAAAAGGTTGTAGAGGAGGTGAAAAGAAGAGTATAAGAGGAGGTGAAAGAGAAGTTTTGGGTGGCACAGTGTTTAGAATGCCAACATTTCTCTTGTTAGGATCCGATTCGGATCTATTATTTCGTTTATAATGATTCCCAAACATCCATTTCTCATTGTATTAAAACTAATCGCATAAATTCTAAGTAGTTTCTAAGTGAATATTCTAAGTAGTAGTAATAACTACTCAGTGTAATTTTCCTTTTCAATTTTGTATGGCCTAGTTTATACAAAATTTTTCTACTATCTTACATATTCCTCAGAATAGATTTGACTTTAGCTTAGAATAGATTTTACTATACTTAGTATTACCCTATTACTCAGTAGAGATTTTAATCATTTCCTTAGAACAGATTTGACTACATGATATAAGTTTAATCCCTACACGGATTAAATTCTTTTCAAATGTGTTTCTCAGAATTAAAAGAAATACAACTCACATGTGGTGAAGTGGGAATGTATCTAAAATAAAAATTGACCCATTAAGGAATATTTTTGGGTTTTAAAAGTCCAATTTCAAAATCCAATTTATTTTTAACATTAATGTTAAATTGAAGCCATTGGAATTTCTAACTAAACCATTTATTCCATGATCTAAAACCTTGTTTCTAATGGCTTTAAATATTAGACTAACACAACAAATTACCAGATTTTATTAAAATAAATTAACTAGAAACTTAAAACAAAGTTACTTCCTTAGTCCAGAATAAGTAACTTCCTTTTTCTACCTAAGCCTATGTTGATAGGTCTAAAATCAAAGTACTTTTTAGAAAATCCAGGACTTTAAAATGCCAATTCAGACCGATCTCTCACATTTTCCTTATTTTCGCTTTCCATTTGCTTTCCATTTCCAAATTTCATATTTCCTTATCCCAGGATACCCTCGTTTCTCTTATAATGTATTTAAATGTTTTTTTATTCCTTATTTCTTGTGAAATACTTTATTTTCCAATTCATAAATAACATTCATGGAAGGTTTATTTGATGATGAATATATTTAAAGATTGAAATTTAAAAACAGAAGAAAATATAATATGAAATCGTGATAAATAATATTCCATATTATTTTTCATCATCTTCCGCCTTCATAACATTGTTTACAGACATACACATATACACAGACATACACATATACAAAGTAAAAAGTCAGTAAAAGAATAAGCTTTTTTTATAAAATTACGTAACTTTAAATCTAATACAGTGGAAATTTAAACTTTGTTATTTTGTAGTGTGTGTGTGCGTTATTTTTATTTTAAAATAATTTTCATTCTTTAAAAAGAAAATTTATGAAAGGCTAAGACATGTTTCTAGCATAAGTAATTTTACAATTTATTATACAATATTTTACAAAATAACCTTTAACTTGTAAAATAAAAAATTTTGAAAAATTTATAATTTAAAAAAATGTATTTTTTTTTTTGGGTAAATTAATTATATTTGCATTTAATCAGAGTGTGAAGGTCAAAAAAATTAAATGGGGGTTGGCAAAAATTAGGAAAGTTGAAACAATTTAAAATATTATTCTGATGATTGGATTGCATTTTTCATGATTACTCACAAATGGACTCATTATAAAATAAAAATAAAAATTGTACTTTATTACTCAATGTTATGGTTTATTAATAGTTAAGAAGGCATTCAATATTAATCTGTAAATGTAAACCCGGGGAAATCAAATTATGGCATCAAAATTCGCAATGTATCATTTTCTAAATTTATTGAAATAAGAAAAAGAAATTACTTTACCATTTTCTAAAAGATTCAAAAAAATTTGCCATTACGAAAAACTTGTTACGATTCTACGGAATTCTTTTAAAGAGTTGCCAGGTAAATGACAGCAATAACAAATTTTAAGAGTATTTCAAAATTTTATTTTAAATAGAAACTTTTAAGTTGAAGTCTTATAGCCCCTTTTACAGCTAAAAAAATAAAAAAAAATTCTTGGCAAAATTAATTAAATTTTTAATATAAATAGTTAACAAGTCCCGATTTTATTAAATTCATATCCAGACCTCCTTCACACTTGATTGCTCATCTAATGTTTCTCTTCTTAAAAATATACAATTAGGAAGTGCGACTAAGCTAAAGATATTTAAATTCCATACAAACCCAGTATTGAAAAGGTTTTAGACAGTTACTTAATTGATAACTGTTCTAATATTTTAACCAATCTAATTTTTTTGAATTCTTGCTATTAAGTACTTATACTTTGTAATCATTCCTTCCTAATTACCATTAAGAAAAATTTTGTAATGATACTTTGATAATTCAATTACCAGTAAAAAGAACTAAGTATTTACTTGATAATTTCTAGAAAGTAATTAAATTCGGACTTCAATTACTTTTTTAATCACTCTTGAAATTTAATTAATTTTTGTAATTATATTTGATACTTAAATTAATTTTGATAACTAATTACTTTAAAATAATCAGATACTCGAAAATACTAAAAAAAATTTTACTGGTAATTAGCAAGTAACGATTACCAAGTAATTGTACTGTTAATTGTACTGGTACTTGCATTTTATAAGTCGACTACACCCACCAAAATTTTGGTAACTTGATTGCCTATATTTAATAATATGTACAAGTAGTACAAAAATTACAAGTACAGGTATTATATTCAAGTATTAGGTATAAGAACAAGTACAAATGGTAAATATTAAAAAAAAAGTTATTTCCTCGAATCTTAAATTTTTCTTGTTTTAACCACATCCGTAAATATTCAATTACTTCCTGTATTTTTGAAAAAAAAAAGTTTTTAGGATTCTTCCTTGATAAATTTTTAAGGAATATTAAAATTAGTATATATCTTGGATGTTCGTTCCGTAATATTAAAACATCGATTACTATATAAATAATTCTCATTGAACCAAATCTAAATTTTACAATTTAAATCTACCTTAAAATTTTTTAAAATTCTATTTATAATCAAATTTTAAGCATACTTAAATTAAATTTTATTAAATAATGATAAACAAATTTTATAATTAGTTATCATATAATTATTATTTACAATCAAAAATATTTTTTTTATTTACGATTTATTCAAAATATATAATTATATAACTAATAACTTATCATAGTAACTTATACTTATTATTATACATTTATAAGTATATTTCAGATATAATTTAAAATTAGGAAAACATATTTTAAATTAACTATAAATTTGATATTAATCTTAAGAACTAAATAAGGAATAAACAAAATTATATACTTTGTTATTTTAATTTGAATTTAATAAAATTTTAATACAAATAAATAAAAGACAAAAATATCAAAATATATCTAAAATATAAAATTACAATAAATCCGTTCATAAATATATATATATAAATAACTTTAATAATTAAATAATTTCTGAAAATTTCTTACTTTATATTAGGATTTAAAGGATCAAAAACTATATATACATTCATATACATACATATTATAAATATGTTTGTATTTGAAGTCATCTAAACATTTCATATGAAAATTTTGAATAATATTATTCTTTAAAATCCCTCAAATCTTTTTAAAACTACAGTAAATATATATGTTTATGTGTATGTAATATATCGGATTTCAGGTGAAAATAAAATTGTCATACATATATGTACATGAATATATAAAAATCTATATATACACCTACTTTTAGTTTAATCGATCATGTATAACAAGTATTACAAATTTTATTTGTTGACAATATCAGAACATCAAATCTAAATATTATTTTTTGATTACCATTCAGGTCTTTTATGTTGTATATACCATTTTTTTAATATTTGAGGAAATTAGTTTAAATGAAAAGTATTAAAATTAAAATCAGATAATAATTTACAAAGTAACGAAAATAATATAATTAAAAATTAATAAAAATTTAAATTTTTACTCAAGTTTGACAGTTCGTATAAATGACATTTTTACAGCTAATTATTTAACAATACTGACAACTGAAAAAATTTTGATATTTTTGGTTTAATCAAAACTAATATGACAAAATTTTTTGTTTTATTTTTGCTAAAATGTAACTGTTAAGTATTATTTGGAATTTCGAAATTTTTTAAAATAAACTAAACCTTTCGGAACAATAGTTATGATATAACTGTTTATTATGTTTTAAAAATCTAATTTATAAATTAGCAATTGACAAAATCACGAAAAATTTAATGAAGTTATTTGACATTTTATTAGGTATTTAAAAAAAATTTAAAAATACGCTTCCAATTCCGTATTTGGACTTTGGTTTTTTTTAAACATATCCGAAAAAATAAGAGAAAAGTGATTTTGCCACCTCCGACAAATGTAATATGACAAAATTAAATTATTTTTAAAATCAATTCAATAACTCTTATTTCCTGTTAGGTTCAAAGGTGAGGCACCATGTATGATAAAATTTTTTTTAAATGATTCTTTTTAAATCAACAACCGAAAAACCATGTTTATGGCATTTATGACAAAAACGATTTCATTATGACAAATATTTTTTATAAAATATATATCTGTATATATTTTAAATTCATATATTTTTCAAAAATACTTTGTTTATGTTTTAGATGCTTGACTTTTATTATTATTGTTTTTGAATTTTATAAATAAAGAATAATATTTATTTAATAATAATGAAATATAATTTATTTTAACACTTTCAAAGCAGCTTAAATATTCATATTCGTACATATCTACATAATTATGTATGATATACAAGAGACAATTAGAATATTTACATTTAAAGTTAAATAATATTTTTATTTTTTATAAATAACTAGCTAATACCCGGTGCGCGTTGCTGCGCCTCTCAATGGAGGTTTAATTGAAGTTGATGTTACTGCAAAAAGTTAACACAAAAATTACACACGGTTATCACATGTAAATTTTAAAATGTATGAAAGCAATCTTTTTAAAACGATTTTCTTGGATTATTCTAGTAATTTTTGAAACTTTCTGTAATTCAAAGCAGTACAAACTACTTTCCAAAATTTGACGTAATTTACTTCCAAAAAATTTTTTTTGACCAAACGTAGGACCGACTATTAACAGACTCAACTCCATTTTCAAGTTGCTTCACACATAAAAAAATTGAGGTCAACCGGTCAAATCGTTTCTAATTTAGAGTAAAGTATTGAAAAAACCTATAAAAAGCTGTTGGGCCGCAATTGTTTATGCAACTCAACAAAACATTTTTAGAGCTTTCTTTTAAGCCAAAGCAGAATTTCGTAAAATCGGACAAAATTTGGACCCAAAATTTTTTTTGACCATTCGTCGGCCCGACATGGGTTAACAAATTCCAAAACTGTTAATAGTGTCTACTCAATCCTCAAGGAGCATCACGTATACAAAATTTGAAGTCAATTGGTCAAACCGTTTCGAATTTAGAGTAAAGTATTGAAAAAACCTATAAAAAGCTGTTGGGCCGCAATGGGTTAATGAAACTCAACAAAATTTTTTTTGGGGCTTTCTTTTAAGCCAAAGCAGAATTTCGTAAAATCGGACAAAATTTGGACCCAAAATTTTTTTTGACCACCCGTCGGCCCGACATGGGTTAACAAATTCCAAAATTCTTAATAGTGTCTACTCAATTCTCAAAGAGCATCACGTATACAAAATTTGAAGTCAATCGGTCAAACCGTTTTCATTTTAGAACAAAGAAGTTTAAATACTTGCACCACAGCCCCAACTTGGCGGTCCGTTAGAGCAAAATTTTTGGGCCACGATTTCCTTCCAAACCCAAAAACCTCTATATACAAATTTTCATGAAAATCGGCTGGGCAGTTTAGGAGCCAACTCGTTACATACAAACAAACAAACAAACAAACAAATAAACAAACTTTCGCTTTT
>OY720442.1:15236704-15267920 GCA_963082915.1 Dolichopus griseipennis
TTCTATATTCTATTCACAATAAATGTATCTATAAGATAGTGTTAAGCTAAATAGAGCAAAGATAAAAATTTAATTTTCAATTGAAAATTTGATTTTTGATTTAAAAAAAAAAAAAAAACAAAATTTAATTAGTTTAAAATTAGTTTTTTTTTTTTATTGAACTGAATTGAATTGAATTGAATTTCAAAATACTTATTACCAGTATTCATTTTAGTATTGTATTTTATACTGATACTTTAATTAGTTAAATATCATTAAAATTTTAATTTGAATGTTTATTTTTTATTTTAGATAATCTCATCTATTTTTTAAATAGGTATATCTTTTCTTTAGAATATTTCGTATCTTTTAATACGTATACTCTAGGAGGAAAATTAGAAAATTAAAATTTAGTTTTAGTGAAAAATTTGTAGTTGAACATAATTTTAAAATTCAGTGCAATCTGATATTTATAGTTAGATTTTTGTGGTAAATGTGCATCTCTTCAGATTAAAACTTTAATACCTGTATTGAATCTTTTTATTGAAATAATTTTCTTAGAAGACTGAAATGCATACAATTTTATAATTCTATTTGAATCTTAAAAACGAACTTAATTCTTAAAAGTAATTTTTTGGTTTTGATTGTAGTGCTTGCTTTTGTTTCGATTCGAAATATGGTAGAGGTTTTTCTCAAAATGTACAAAGTAAGGTTTTGTAATAATTGTGTTAAAAGATCAATTTAAAATCAAATTATGCATTTTCTTAACCACGCATAGGATATCTTTATATAAGAATTTAAAATTTATGCAACACAGTATTCCCCAAACTATTGAAGTAGCCTTAAATTTTAACAAAAGTAGAATCTTTAAAAATTCATACAACTGACCTCATTCAAAATACACACAATACCCTTAGTACTTAATACAATCTGTAAACTAAGTGATGCAACAAAGACGCCACCTTTTATGTGGAAAGTCTCGGTTTAAGTCCCGGTTGGATCATATCTAATAAAAACTAAAAATTGTATAATTATATCTTAATAGTTTATATCGTAATATAAGATATAATTTAATATAAACATATTAATTATCTTGTGTAGGATAATAGATGGCACACAAAATTAAAAATTGTATATTCATAATCTTATATAATTGCTACAGCCGAGTAATCAACAGCTTAGTGAATATAACGATTAAAGAAACTGAACCCTAAACTAAATAGACTTTGTGAATTCCCTATACTGCTTAGGAATGGAGAAAAAACTTGGATTCCCTATACTTCTTATATTCCATAAAGGAGTAGGAAGGAGTGGGAAAAGAAAAAACAGAATTGATACAACATAAATGTTAATCCTGTAAGGCATGATCTACTCTGAACACTTGTGTTATACTGTATGGTGACTTGACCATTGATTTTTGATATCAGTTCGAATTAATGGCAACTTATTGTGACTTTTCAGAAAAATTTTTATTATTCAGTAGAGTGCATTAATTTTATGCACGATTCATATACTTTTTTTTTGTATACTTCAGAGATACACAAACTCAGTCGTCTATTTTTAGGCCATTTTTATTATTTTATCACATTGACCCACACTGGTCACAATAAAATTCATTTACAAAGCGTCTATGACGTTTTACTGAGAAAAAAATTTCAGAGCTATAAAGTCTTAAAACAAAATCCAGAACAATATAAAATTTTGAAAATAAGTGTCATGTACCCAAATTAATGAAAAAGTGATCTTGTGTTTTCCATTTTGCTTATAAATAAATAAAGAGAATTCATAACCCGGAATATTATGCGAGGAATTCCCTTGTGTCCTGTACCTTTTTTAACACCTACCACTAACTGTATTTTAATAAATTGAAAAAAAAGATAAATCATTTTGAAGATTACTTAAATTTAAGATAAATAACACTACATGTCAATATTTCACTGGATAAAGTTACTCTAATCTAAAATTTTAAACCGTTAAACTAAGTATATATATATAAGTACCGTTATCCGTTCAAATGTAACTTAAATAAAAATAAAACAGAATCAAATAAATTTAATTTAAAAGTTTGCAAAAAAAAAAAAAAAAACAATTTCAAACTCTAATTAAAATTCATTAAACTTCCAAACAGTCCTTCTTTTTATTTTAAAATTTTTATTATTTTTATTTTTACACTCAATACAACGAAAACGAAATACAATGAAAAACAAAACCGCTTAATACAAAGCACAACTTTACAAACTATAAAAGAGTTTTCAAATGAATTTTTTACTCTGTTTATAATCATAACCATTTTTATTTGCATTTTCATCTGTATTTCTATTTATATATCTATATATATATATTTATCTTTAACTAAAACTAAAATTCTTGACATAAATGAGGTTAATATTAATTTAACACTGTATATAAGGTCTTTTACCTTAACCAAAAGAATGAAAAATCTAATAATTGAACTTAGTGTAGACTACCATTTAAATATTTATAAAATGGATATATTTGTACAGTATCGGTCATAAAAATTAGAAACTGTTTTAATGAAACAATGGAATCTTTGATTTATTTTGAAAAAAAATAAAACTGTTTTAAATTGAAATTTTTTAAAAAATTATATTTCAGAAATTTGTTGCATTTATTCGCCATTTTGATCATTTATACCAATTTTTTCGATTTTAACAAATATTCCATTCTACAAATTACATAAAAATTGTTCATAATTTCTTCAATTTATTTTTTAATCTTTCCGGATCCGTTTCGGACCAATGCACTCTTGTACATGTTATGAATCCAACTATTTTTTTTCAATTTTGAAGAGCTTATAAAAATGGGTAGAGAGATGAATATTATAAATCACAAGTCGTGAAGACCACTACCCAGTAAATTCCCCCAACTGTATATACATTTCAAAGTGGATTCCCGAAGAACCAAAAATGTAGAACCAAGACCTGAAAGAATGTTACACGGATGGATTCCTAATTTTCCCTAAGGCTACTTTGACGATGAATAAAAAAAGTTCAAACCCAATTTTGGTTATCTACATTAATGGACCAGGTAGCTATAGTCCCTGTTTCTGATTTGAAAATGTGGTGTGCTATTATGATATAAATTATAAACTAAATTTTTTAACTAGATAAGATCTGATCAGAATTCGAGACTCGTTGTTTGATAGGCCGTCGGTCAAATCATGTTAGAGAAATATTATTCTTAGAATTGAGAGGTAGATAAACAAGAATAGAATTTGATTGGTATAAAAGTAGTTTAATTAAAATTTCTACAAATTCCTAAAAAATTTCTGAACAAAACTAAATTTATACCTAAAATATCCTTAAAATGTAAACCATGACGTTATAACTCAAAATACACCACTTTCATTCAATAACATATTATTTCCAAAACTTGATTATCCAAATAATTTCCCCAACTGTATATACTTGAATTAACTTCCAACTTTAATTTATATATTCAAGTATCTTTACAATAAAACTTTATAATATAATTGTATTATAACTGTTATTTTTTTTTTACATCCTAATTGTAAGTAGGTCATCTTTTATCTTACCATTCTCCAAAAAAAAAAAACAAAAAAAAAACAAAATGACTATTAAAAAAAATATCTTTAAGTTTAGATTAGAAAAACTGTTGGAAAATTGTGGCTGCCTGAAACTAAAAATTATGGGAATTAAAACAGTTGACAACACATTTAAAAAAAAAAATATCAAGAGCCAAAACAACAACAAAAAATGAAACGTCACACAAGTTAAAAAAAAAAATATGAACAGATGCTGCTTGCTATTTTATAAAATAAACTTAAAAAAAAAAAACTCGGAGATAAAAATTAAAATGAAAATTAAATAAAAAAAAAAAAAAAATTAAAAACTGAATAAATAATGAGAAAATGCAGTCGCAAGTCAGTAGGTATAAATTGTCTACTATAGGAAATCTTTGTATATATATTTGAATCGTATTTAAAACCACAGAATATTTTTTAATATATATATTATATATAGATAGCTATAGGTAAGATTATATTATATATAGTGTATAGTATATAATCTTGCAACTGTACTTCTTTTTAGATGAAAAAATATTTAAGATATTCAAAAATTAATTAAAATTTGTCGCTTCTGTAACTGTGAAAATATTCTCCATTTTTGTAAAGTTTCAAATATTTTAACGATATTATTTAAAAATAAATTGTTTGTAAAAAATAAAATGAAATTAGACTTTTAATTTTAATTGCTTAATTAAAAACTAAATATAATATTTACGGGAAAAATTAGTTGTAATATAAATATTTAAGTAATGATGTTTTTGTATTAAAGTAAACATCAAGGACTAAAAGAGTTTTTTTTTAAATATTTTCATCTTAAGAATTTTTCAATAGTTGGTTTATTTAAAAAGTATTTTTAAAAATAGTAGGTATAAGCATGATGCAATATTAACAAGCCTATTACACAGATAAAGTAGGATATTCTTCATATTTGTTCTCAATGTATTTATCCTATGGTTTGAGTACTTACTAAAAAACTTGGGACTGTGTAGAAAATTCCAAAACAAACTGAAATTTACTTTTACACTTGAAATAAATTAATATTGATAACTGGGTTAAAGTTTGCCTATTAAATTAACGTATAAAGTTATCATACATCCACTTAAATATATAATATGTTTTATTTATTTAAATTCAATAATATTTATCAGATTACTAATAAATTTGTATTTTTCAATCAGCTTGTTTATATAATTTTTTAAATAATATATTTTTTTTTTTTATTCCTTTTCCACTCCTTTAAGGAGTAAAGGGCATTCACCAAGTTTTTATTTTAAACTAGGCTTCAGTTTCTTTAATCATAATATTCACTAAGCCGTTGATTTCTCAGCTGTAGCTATTGTATAAGGTTATGAAATATGAATGCACAAATGTTAACTTTGTCCGCCATCTATAATCTTACACAAGAATAATTTATATATATTTATTAAATCTTATTTTATATTACGATATAATTAAACAATTTTACGATATTTATTTATTGGATATGATCTGACCGGGTTTTGAACCCGAGACCTTCCACATGAAAGGCGGCGTCTTTAACACTACGCCATTGGTCAGATTTTTAAAAATTTTTAATTTTTTTAAATACTATATGTGTAGTAAATATTGAACCAAAAATCCAAATAAAATTACAAAACAAAGGTACTTCTTCAGCGTCTCCAATTAGAATGAATCTTTTCTTTATTAAGTTATAATTATATTAGTATATTCATATTTGATATTTCATTTGTTATATGTATATCTAAATTCTAAAACACAAACACAAAAATGAATACATAAAAACAAAGTACAGTACATTAGTAAACAAAAATACATTTGACAATTCTGTTTAAATAAAATATAAAGCGGCACCCATAATTGAGTGACAGTTTAGTTTAATGTTTCATTTTTTTACAACATTTGCTCCTTCAATTTTACTAAAAAATTTGCTTACTACATTCATAGATTTTATAAAAGTACACAACTCCTTGTAGTAAGTTTCCTTTTTAAAATCATGTTTTTAAGGAAATCTCGCATTTTTTTAAAATCTCGTATTAGAAAATCTTTTTTTTAGAAAATATCGTTTTCTATTGAAAAATCTCGCTCTTTTTCAAAAAATCTAGGTTTTAGGTATTTTAAAGTTGAATACCAAATTATTAGCTTTTCCAGAATATAGAAAAAGAGATTTTCTAAAACGGATTTTTTAAGAAACTCGGATTTTCTTAAACAAGAGTTTTAAAAAACGAGATTTTCTGAACGAGATTTTCTGAACGAGATTTTGTTAAAACGGCATTTACTTAGCCAAGATCTCGACCAACTCCCCTGTTATTTTTCAATAAAAATATTATAAATATAGTACTCTCATTTAAATTATAATCTTCTCATTATTAAGGATTTAAAGATACTGCATTCAAAATTAAATAATATCAATAATATAATAAGGGTTTTTCGCACCAATCACCAATTACTAATCAAATAATCAAACAATTTGTGATTTTTGATAAGTTATTTTTTTTTTTAATTAAATTTCTTTTGAATTTTTATATCATTCGAGTTTGATGCAACAAAAATTTATCAAAAAGAATTAGTAATCGATAAATTTTATTAGTGATTAGTGATTGGTGCAATAGGGCCCTGATCAATAATATAAGAAAATACGGTTAAAACTATATGCTTTAATATATTTTCCCTTTAATACACTTGCATTCAATAGTCTTAAAAATCTTTATATATGGATGTTATATGGACATGACAGGCCATTTCCTGTCACAGTACTTATCATCAAATAGAATCGCGAATTTAAAACTTTGTTCGTTTGTTGATTTTACATTGAGTTTTATTTATTCTTTTAGGTTTTCCCTATAAAAGTGAAAATTTTTAAAAGACAAGAAGATTTTTTATTAAGTAAAAGCACCATAATGTATATCTTATGCATTCACTTATGCAATAATAGTATACCACTTATGGAATACAATGGTACGTGTAGGCGATAATAATAGGTATTTTCCTATAAGTTGAATAAAATTAAAATGAGAATTGATTTTTGATTTAAAACTTCTAGTTTAATACGATTTCATAAAAGGAAATAGAATCGCATGCTGCATTTAAGGTAACTTGCAAATCTTAAAGTTTTTTCGATCTTAAAAATTGCTTATATCCACGAAAAAACATTTTTAAAGTGGTTAAAATCGATTTTAAAGTTTCCCATTAAAAATTTGGTAAATTTTAATTCTTTTTTAAAGAGATCACGAATTTTGCACAAAAACACGATAAAACGCATCTAAAGTGATTAAGGAAAATATGAACTTGCAGTGTTTTCAACACTTTTCTTCAAATAAAATAAATATCTTAAATTTCAAAATATTTTCATAACTTTTTTTTAACAATCCTTCTATTCAATCCTACGATATTAATTTAAATGTATATTTTAAATATAAACCTATACAAATTTAACTTTAACCACTTCTTTTGATCTTATTTTAAAAATTTTCCTTAAAGATTATCAGGACTATATTCCACCCACACAAATAATATTCTAATTTCAATTTTTAATCTATATCCAGGCAGGTAAAAAAGTAAATATTTAAATTATCAAATAAAGTTATCGATTTTATGTTTTTACTTTTACTTATCAAAATAACCGCAAAGGTTATTAAAATATCAATTTATTTTCCAAAAATTCAAGTGGGAAAATTCAAATTAATTCTTTAACATTTACATTTTAACTTATTTGTTTTAAAGCTTTAATGAAAGCTTTGAAAGAAAATGAACATAAGAAAAACCACAAGAAAAAATCACTTGAAAATTAAGTGAAACCGCTTCTTTAATTAGAACAAAATTTTTTATAATTGTTTAGCAACAGGATCTTAAAGGATAAATTACACAAAAAAAAACAATAAGCAAAACAACAAAACGTATTTTGGAGTTTTTAAAAAACGTGTTTAAAAGAAACAATATTGCAAAATGGGAAAAAATTTTCAACAAATCTTTACCTTATAAAACATAAACACAAACATACAAAATTGTGAGAAAAGATCCTTTATAACCTTGAATTATGAATTTTCTTATACTCGTATATTTTGGGTTGAAGAGTTTTGTTTTTTATTTTTTTTTTTTTTTTCGAAATCCTTGAGAACGATTTTAAAGCTAGAAGCGTTTGCTTTTTTTTGAATTAAGAAAAATATTAAATTTATGTTGATTGCATTGATAAGTGGTGAAGTGGGGGGGAGTGACATTTCAAATTCAATTTTTTTGTTTATTTTTTTCTTCTTGAAGAAATATCAAAATCCTTGACTTAAATTTATTAAATTTTTTTTTTTTTTTTTCAATGACTCATTTAGAAAATTAATTTTACTGTTAAGTTGCCTTGTAATGTATACCCAGAGTGGTTCGTAATTTTGGCAACATAATTTTGGTATTAGTTTTTAACAGAGTTGGAAAGAATTTGGAATTCACAATATGGTAGGAAATTTAACTGAGCTTTTAAAGAAACTTTTATTGCGACGGATTGATGATGAGATTATATGAAAAAATTATCGTCGGTTATTATACAATGTGATTGTAAACCATTTTCCTTTCTGATCTGCACCCCTGCACCCATTTTATGTTTAGAATTACCATTTTTTAATTGTGGTTATGAAATTAAATTTGAAGGTAGTAAACTCCCAGTATTGAATTACCTTCTGTGTTAAGTCAATACTCTGGTATAGTTGAGTCCAAACTCCTACACATGAATGATAGACACAAAGTTTTATGCTATACATGAATGGTAGACACAAATAACATCAACTGAATACATATCTATGAATAGAAATGTCTAAAGATTATTAGGCAGAAACTTATTGCCAAGGACAATCATAACAACCTATTTAAGGAGTATCACAGGCCAATAGCCTATACCGATAATACCGACCATGAAAGAAAAAAATTGGAGATAGATAAGTCATCCATTAAAAATAGAGATTATAAAGGAGGCATTTGATTCAAAGCCACAAGAAGGAAGGAATTTGGGTAAATCAAAAAATTCATGGCAAAGGTCATTAAAAAATAAAATTGATCGAATCAAATGCCTTGCGGGATATGCCACAGTCTTATTTTTTAGTGAATGACCAATCCACCTCCACTTACAAAATAACTTATTCTAAACACTTTTAGACAAAAATAAAATAAGGTACAGAGGATTAGTGGAATCCCTATTTATCCCTTATGTAATTTAAGCTCTTATGTACTTTAAAACAATTATAAATATATTAAGTGTTCCTGTTAACATCTGTCGCTCGCTACAATTCTAAGACCGATCCCAATAAAACTCACCAAAAAGAATCAGGGAATTTTGCTATGAATGCTTGAGTTTCCCTCAAATTTACAGAAAGACCAGGAAACTTTGATCAAATATTATAATACAGCGCCAAAATTAAGGTTGTCTTCTACAATTTATTCAAGGTTTAAATTCAAAATTCTTCTCCTACTTCCTATCGACAGACCGATCCCAATAAAACTCACCAAAAAGAATCAGGGAATTTTGCTGTGAATGCTTGAGTTTCCCTCAAATTTACAGAAAAACCAGGAAACTTTGATCAAATATTATAATACAGCTCCACAATTACGGTTGTCAGAACAGTTTAATCAAGGCATAAATTTCAAATTCTTCTCCTACTTCCCAAAACCTCTCAAGTTTTTTAAAAGGTCTCACTTGCATTCTTTCCATACCAATTTTATTTAATTCCATTCTCCATTCTATCATCATTTTCATTCAAAAAACATGAACACGAGCCGACTTTTTAATTTCTAAAAAAAACAAAATAAAATTGAATTAAAAATCAAGAATTTATCTGTTGGATTTATCTGACTCTTGTTAGTTAATACTAAAATGAAAAGTAAATTTCAACATATTTTGAAATCCTTCTTTTCGTCCTTTTTCTCTTCATTTGAAATATTTTGTAATATTTCAAAACTAAAACAAATTATATTTTTAAAGGTAAGTTAAAATTGAAGAACTCAGGTACACAGTGGTGAGAAGAGGTTGGAAGAGCTGAGAAGAAAACAGATGATATTATATTTTGGGACTATTGCTATTTAACAAGAGAGAAAAAGTGTTGAAATACGTGATCTTTTTGATTTAAACGAAAAAAAAACAACAAACAAACAAACAAACAAAATATAAATGAAACTGAAGATAAAAATCTTTTGGTTTTCACGGAAATTGTTAAAAGTGAAAGTAAAGGTATAAAAATATACGAAAATATTAAACTTTGTTTTGAATTAGAAACTTAATACACTAAATAATTTTTTGAGAGTTGTTAGGAAAGTGATTTTATGAAGTGTGCGGTGAAATTTTTTTTTTAAATTCATTTAAATTGTGATTTACTAAACCATTAATTTACAGATTAAATTTGATTAAAATTTATTTAAGCATTTGATTTTGTCCTTTGGTTTTCATTTTGGCATTTGGTTTTCTACAAATTAGAATTTGATTGAAAATGGTAAATATGAAGCATTTTGTAAGGGCACTAAATCCTTATTATCAAAAAATAGAAAAATTTAAATTAATTTTTGGACTATTCAATTGCGGTAAATTAGTTTCCATGTCTATAGGATTTACCTGAAAACCATAGTGGTAGATAAAATATTAATTTAAAATTGAAATCTTTTTCCTCAAATTATAAAAATATGAATAATTACCCCCTTTGTGACCATCAAGTGGTTTATAAATATATCGAAAACTTAAGCTTGAGTCTTTAGGTAAACATATAAAACAATAGTTAAATATAGTTTAATCCCTTAAAAATTAAGGGGGTAATTACACGATGTAATATTCATGTGTTGTAATATTTTTGTAGAAAATTAGTTAATTAATTTTCAAGAACTGCAGTCAAGTACCAACATAAAGGCACTAAAAAAAAATTGAAAAGTTTATGGGCCGCACTTAGGAGGGAAGGAAAAAAATTTTAAAATAGCGAAAATTCTGGAGCTGGAGTTGATGATTACTCTGAAGTTCGGTCAATTTCCATGTGTTGCACAAATCACATGTTCGCGTCAAATGTTTCGCTGTGTATATGCTCCTTTAGAGACTATATTATGAACCGATTTTAAATTATTAGATACTTGTTAGTAAACTGTTGAAAAGTTTGAACAGTTTGAAGTTTTAGAAATGTTTTCACATATTTGTTGTAAAAACTTACATTTTTTATAAAACTTGTCATTTCGGGGGTCTTTAAATCGCTTTTAACGGAATTTAATAACGATAGAACTGTAGAATGTAAATTATTAAATATTTACTAAAGTCAAAAGAAAGATCCTGTTAAAACTCTTGAAAGATGGAGTTATATCCCTCCAGATTACTTTAAGTATTTCCCAAGGATGCAAAGTTACAGCCTTACAGATACTTTTTAAGAATTTCCCAAGAATGCATTTCCGTTTAGCAACTAATGTATACTTAAAGTTACAGAAATCAACTTTATTTTATGAACTATTATTCATCTAAAAAATAAAAATTATTTACAAATCTATCTTTTGACATTATACTTTAATATTATATCAACACATTTATTTCTAAGATATTTTAATTCAAACCCACCTTGAACTTTAATCTTTCAATTTTAATTTTTTTAAAAATCTGTTAATTTATTTGTTTTTAAATCTATAGATTAAAAATTTCATTAATTTAATAAACTAGATCTTTTGTAAGATGGAACATACTCAAGTTCCATTAATTAATAATAACAAGATTAGTAACAAAACCAAAAATCCAGGTACAGGTAATATGTAACTTTTTTTTTTTTTTGATTTTTCTGTTTGTTTTTTTGTTAAAATACAATTAGTCCCCATATACACTTAGATTTAATATTAAAAATACTAGAGAAAGACTTTAGTAATTAAAATTTTAATCTTCTTTATTTATCCTTTTTTTTTTCTCTATGAATATAAAAATAGAAAATACAATGAAAAAAAAGGATATTATAAAAAAAACGGAGACAAAAAATATAATTTTTTTTTTTTCATATAATTACATTATAGAAAAAGGAAGCGGAAATAAAAAGTAAAATCTGTTTTCAAGTCGGATCTACTATAATATAAAAAATACAATAGACATTAGAGTATTGTAAAAGACAAAAATATCCAATGAAAACTAATTTAACCCATTTGAGTACTCGGGTACATTGGGATAATAACCCTGCAATACCAAAGATATTTTATAGTTAAAGCAACAATGGAACATCAGACAATTTATAAACGAATACTGAGTCGATGCAACTCCTTTTTCCATAAACTGCATCTGAAGAATCCAAAACAATAGAGTAAAAACTTTTGAAAAAATTTTACAAAAAGTGTCTTTATCAACTTTTAAGATTTTATCTTTGTTAGTTTCAGAGTCATGTTTGTTTAGTTGCAGGAGGCATGTAGAATTTACCCGAACTACCACTTCTCTTCAATGCAATTTTTAGAAACATAAAGAGTTAAGGCAAGATAAACCTGCCCAAATAAAAAATTTTTTCTCTTTTTTCGGTTAAAACATAGGCTTGTCCGCTTTTAGACGCATGAACCAACAAAGCTTCCTCCGCTTCGCTTATTGGACATCTTGAAGTCAAGGAACAGAAAAGGTCAATGATAACACAAGCTTTTTAAAAAATGAATTAAAATTTTGGAGACAGGCAATTTTGGAAACGCCTACAAGACCATCATATTTAGAACAGATTACAGATAATGATCCTTGAGAACATATCTCCTTAGACCGCATAACTCCAATGGGACTTTCTAATAATTAACGGGGTCATTTATCCACAAAATTTAATGCAGAAAATAACCTTTGAAAAAATTTTCAATCAGAACAACTAATGTTATACTAAAAGAATATTGGTAGCGAAAGGGTTAAAAAATATACCTAATATAATAAAAACAAAAAGTTTGAATGAAAAAAGGAAGATGATAGTCGCTGAAGCTAATTTTAGCAACCAAAATGAAACGAATGAACTTTAGTGAAGAATAGATGATACAAAATAGAAAAAAAAGATACAATTTTCTTTTACTGTTTTTACTTTTGCCTGCTTTTCTATTGTTGTGAGTAATTACGAAAGACAATTACAAGCCAAGGACACATTTTGTTCAATAGAAACTTTTACCCTTTTTTAATTTTTTTTTTTCTTTGAAGAAAAAAAGAAAATACTTGGAAAAAAAATCTCATATTTATTTTATACTATTTCTCTCTCTTTCACTCTGTCTTTTCTATATTGAATAAAAATGATAATTAAAAGATTTTAATCATTTTATCGGAAAAAAAAGTAGATTAAAAGACTTTTTGTAATTCCACGCGATGGTAAAACAAAAGATAAAAAGAAAAACGTTTCTGGAAAAAAAAACGAACTTTTACAACTAGAAATTTGTAAGACAATAAGAAAGCATCATGATTTATAAGAAAGTATGACAGCGATTACTATAATTTTAATGATAATTAAGGACTGCCAAAACAAAGAAAAAAAAACCCCCAAAAACGATAATTAAGATTTGGACAATAATTACTCACGTTTTTTGTAATTTACTGTCACATTTAATAAAGTAAGATGGCCTCTTAATAAAAAAAAGTCCATATATTGGTAATAAAAAGTTTTTAAAGAAATGTGATATGCTTATTTTCAGTCTCTAATTATATTAAGAAATTTTAGGACATCATACACGAAAATCAAACAAACCTAGAAAATTATTTTATCAGATCTCTGCCAGAGATAAAAAATAATTAATAATAATTTAAAGAGGGGGTGCAATCGATATGAAGGTCCAATAATCCTTTAACCCTTCACAGGTCATGCGAAAGGCCGACTCCAATCCCAATGAAAGTGAAAAAACTTTTCTGACTTTTGACCAGACTCAGCTAGCATTCGCCATTGGCTGCAAATTATTGGCTTTAATAAAAAATTCATTAATATAAACAAAAGATAAACAAATAATTTAATTGAATAATATAACTCACAGATATAGAATACAAGATACTTAATTACAATATAAATAAAAATAAAATCGTATCTATTAAAAATCTAAGACGTTTCTACATGTTGACATGTTATAAGACCTAGTACTATCTCATGTTTAAATTGTGTGTTGTAATACATTAAAATCAATTCTAATAACACGAATATAAGAGAACTCCATTTTCCAGCATGTACCTATGGTATAGAGAGGTTAACTAGCCTAACAGTTGCACAGTTAGCGCTTAAAAAAAAAACAAAAAAAAAAGAATTAAGTATCTTGATAGAGTTTAAAAATGCGCCATTTAACTTTTTTTGACAGGGTTGTGAATATTTTCTTTTTATTCCTTTGAAGTCCCATCGAAATAACTATTTGAGCTGAAATAAAATCACTGGTACCTCCAACACTCCTTTTAAAACATTTTTTAAAAAGTATTCTAATATACACAGATTATTAATTCTGTTTTAAATTTAAAACAGTTTCTAAACTTTTGAACTTCCATTCTCAAAACACAGAAGTTTGTAAATGTCTTATTCTACCACTTTCTAAAGATATTACTTCACACCCCTTCATTACTTTTAAATATTTTGTATAGAAAAGGAATATTAAGTATTTTCTATTTTGAACTTATTTATATTAATCAGAAAAATTCGAAGGAAATTTAAATTCTCTCTAAATCTATACGACACTAAAAAATTTTTAAAGAACCATAACTTCTGTCATGCTCATTATTAATTTATTAGCTTTTAAAATTTATTAAATGTAAAATCTAATTCTCCTCTCTACTTCTAATTCAAAAATTTTTACAAAACTACCAGAAGTAAAAAAACACACACACAAATACTATGAAAACCAATTTAACATAAATATAACCAACAATTATACATAATTTGTTCTTCAACACATTCTTCACGGTTAACCTCATCGAATTTATTGCATTATTAAAGTCAAATAATTTTTGTTTATTTTTTCTTATATACACATACACATACACATACAATACACATACATATTATTTTCAAAAATTTACTTTTTATTCGAATTCCTTGATTTCTTTCCAATACCACAGACAGAAATGGAACGTTGTTACTATACCCATAATTTATAAATATTTCGATACCAGAATAAAAATACTAGAAAAATATAAAAGATGGCTCTAGTACTACGTGACGTATAAAATTAAAATTGAGTAACTCAAAAATTTATTTAACTCCAAATAATTGAATTTAATATTTTTTAAAGGCGTCAGTTGTGTAGTGGGTAAGCATTTGGCTTATTAAACGAAGCGTTGCTAGTTCGTAAACGGTATAAGTCATAAAATATAAAATTAAAAAGAAAATTATTATTGAACAAATCTCCTTGGTGACCAAATAAAATTTAAATATAAAACATATGACATAAAGAAAATAAATAGTATTGTATATAAATTAATAGTAAGAAGGTGGACTGGGATGCACAGCGGGCTGCAAGACCTAGGTCAAAGATTTATGGGAGCAAACTTCCCTCGGGAGAACATAGAATTTGGAAAAATAGAAATTCTTAAAAAGAAAAGGAAAAATAAAAATGGATATTTAAACTGCTAAGAAAAGTCATTAGAAGCTGAATAATTCGTGGAACAGAAGATCCCCATGTATGTAGATGAAAAACAAAACAAAATGACAACCCAAAAATTATTTGTCTTTGCTAAACGTCCAAATGAAATTTTATGAATTTTGAATTGAAGCAAAGAAAATATTTTGAAATTTGAAAAACCTGACATACAACAGATCTATTCTATATGATTATTTTTTATCATTCATTTCCAGTTTCCACACATCATTTTTTGTTTTTTTTTTTAGAAATTATGAAATTTGTGTGTAGGTACTTTTTTTGCAACCCGAATACAAAAACGAAAGGGTTTTTAGGAAAGTAAAATACAGATGAATAAATATATAAGCCATAAACTGGGGCAGAAAAACTCATATTCCATTTTTTTTTTTGTATATGTAAACATACATAAAAAACAGATAAAATAGAACTTTGGTATTTGTTATCCTTTGAATTAAATGAAAGGACATGAACAGAAAATTCGGTTTTATTTAAAACACAGACAAAAAATGTGTAATTTAGTTTTAAATATGGTATTCGGTTGTTTTTTTTTAGTTCAAATATAGTTCTAGAACAAAAAATTAAACAGAATATCACTTGACTTAGTATCAAATGTGTTATCAAACTTTTTCTTTACAAATAATTTATTAAAATGGATTTTATTATTTTCTATTATGTGATTTAATAGAGAACGTGTCAGCAAAAAACTAAATATTTAACTTTTGTAGGACTTTTTTTTAGATTGGATAATTGAATAGAATTAAAAAAGTGTAGTAAATATACATTAGTTATTATGTTATTTCACAAAGAGCTCAGACATCCTATAAATTTAGAGACGATTAGCATGATTTGATAATAATTAATCTTTTGACATACTTTTGAATTAAATTGAATTAAAATTTAAATGTTTTTTAAAAACATTCACTATTGAGAAAAAAATATCGCGTGTTTGAACTTCTTCGATGGGACATACTGTTTTCCTAGAATTTCGAATGATTATTTAGGTGGCAATGTACTAAATAGTACAAGCCTACTGAAGAGTCTAGTAGTAATACAGAACGGTGCACTAGTAAAAACTTTTTCAGGTTTAGTTTTATAATCTCAGTTTAGTCAGACGTATAAAACTCAACAACACAATATTTACTTTAAGGATCAATTAGAGAAAGTCCATTAAGATTATCTAGTTTATTTTAATCAGCCAATATTTTCCAACCAACAAGTTAAAGTGCAAATCTAAATTCAAGTTATATTCAGTTGATGCTGTTCCAAATTCATCACTACGTTATGGAAATGAAATTTAAAAACTATATTAACAATAGAAATTTAAAAAAGGGAAGGGGATATAGAAGAAAGAGCCCTACTGAAACAATATACAATCCCATGACTTAATGTCAATGAACATAGAAAAAAGCACACGTGATGACAACTTTAAAACTCCTCCTATATTAATCCTCCTATAGTTGATTATAATTCCTATTTTTCTATTATATTATGTTAGATTATTTAAAAATTTAAAACCAACCCTTAATAACAGTTAGTTATGGAGGTCTGAGAAAAAATTTATAAATGAACGCCTAAAAGTATGCAATATAACAGTCAGAGAAGAAATTGAAGGATAATCTTGTTGCAGTGCTACTCTGCCCGTATTTAACATCTGAAAATTTTGTTCAGTAAATTTCGAATCAATCAATTTTAAAAATTTTTATTTAAAATTTAAACTGCAACAAACTGATGAACTTAATGAATAATATGAATAAAATAACTGATAAAAACACCATTAAATAATATTTGATTTTAACATAAAGCATACCAAGATATTAAAAATCGATTAAACTATCAATAACTTTAATAATTTTATAATATTATACTATTATACTGTTGTATTCAATATTCTAATATTTAACATATGTTACTTAATTTGTAAATAATTTTGGAATTTTTGATGCTGCCATCTGTTATATTATTTTTCTTTCAAATAATTTAAATTTCAATTTATAGACAACTTTAATGTTCTACTGCTTTCGATTTCTATTTGAAATTTTGTGTTTGTATAAATTTAAATCACTAAATAGATAATATTAAAGCATTTTATTTAAATTTACTTTATACTATTGCCATTTTTTTTAATAAAATATTATGAAATTATTTCACTGATGTAAATGGTTATTATTTGAAATAAGTTTAAGTTTTCAAACTTGGATCAGAATCAGATTTTCAGATCCCAAACCTTAAAACTAACTTTTTTAGTAATTACTCATTTAAAAGGAATTGAAAGTTAGCTTACAGATATTTTGCTCACTATTATTCAAGTTCTATGAAAGCTCGACTTCAATTATTTTGGCACATTGACAATCCAATGCTTTTAATTTTAGGAAATAATCTTTTCCCTCAAATTTTAATTTTATCGGGTGAAAAATGTCATCGTATACGTGCTATTTAAAAAAAAAACATAATAAATTTAAAAGTTTTAAAAACTAAAAGTTCTTGCATAATAATGCTTTTAAAATTTGTTTCAGAAGCATTTAATCAATGCATTTAAAAAGATAACTTTCAAAACTACTATCTAACAAATTATCCTAAAAATATGCAATATATTCGCAAAGTCATTTTCTTCAGTTTTTAGAAAGCATAAGATCATCTGAGCAAAGTGGTGAAAATAGCGAATTCACGAACCAGTCAGAGCTTTCTTTAAAGTTTAAAGCTTTAAAAAATAAAGTTTCTTCTGGTATCGATAAAATCCCAAACATAGTTTTAAAAAATTTAAGTGGTGTAATTATTTCGAAATATGTTATCCTATTCAATAATGCAATAAATAATTCGTATTTTCCGCATATTTGGAAAACATCGAAAACGATATTGCTAAAAAAACCTGGCAAAGATCCAACCAATCCCAGCAATTATCGACCGATAAGTTTACTGCCAAACATTAGTAAAGTATTTGAAACCTTAATAAACGACAAAATTTCAAATTATGCAAAGTCAATCAATCTTATTCCAGAAAATCAGTTTGGGTTTAGGCACAAACATGGTACTGTTAATACTATAACCAAATTAACCTCAGATATCTGCTGGTTCATAAACAAGAAATACGGCATTGGTGCCTGTCTGATTGACTTTGAAAAGGCTTTTAATTCAGTTTGGTTGGATGGATTAATCTATAAACTAATAAAATATAAGTTCCCGCCACGCTTAATTATACTGATTAAAAATATGTTATATAACAACAAATTTTTAGTATATAGCAAAAATAACGAGTCTGACAAATCATTCCTAATTGAAAACGGTCTTCAGCAAGGTATTGTTAATGCACCTATCCTTTTTACTATATATACAGCAGATCTATTATTCTTGCTAGAACGAGTAAAAGGAAATAACTACGCCCTGGCATTCGCAGATGATATTATAATATACTCTGCGAATGACACTGTAAATAGCATTCAATATAATGTACAAAAAATGTTTAATATTGTGCAGGATTATTGCAAGATATGGATATTAAAATTGAACTACAACAAATGTGAAACCATATTATTCCGTAATACGGTTGACAAAACTAGTTCAGACATTAGAAAAAATTGGAAACATTTTAAAATTAAATCGCCTACGTCAACTCTCGCAAACAAAAAATTCGTTAAATATCTTGGAGTTCAGTTACATCGAAACTTAAACTTCATAGATCATGTAAAATACTCAATAGATAAAGGCAATAAATCCTTTATGGCAGCTAAAAAACTCTTTTACAACAAAAATATTAGCAATAGAGTTAAAATAATATGCTACCAGACATTAATTAGGCCAAATCTTGTCTATGGGGTACCAATATGGTACAACATTAGTGCAAGCTTAATGGAAAAAATACGTAAATTCGAAAGAAAGTGCATAAGAGTTTGTATTAATAAACATAGAAAGCCTGAGTCCGAATACAAGCATTTTTATTCTAATAAATATTTGTACAAGGAAGCCAAAATCATGAGAATAGATAATTTTATGATAAAATTAATCAGAAGTCATTTTGATAGAGCATTAAAAACTCCAGAAAATGGTTTAATATCACATATATTTTACCACAATGAGGAGTACATTAAGAAGACCTTGCTCACGGGTTTTATAGCTCCTGAGCACTTCATCTTCTTAGACAAATATAGATACACTCAAAACCAAGATCATGTCCCTATACTATTTCATTATAGTAGACGGGCTACATGCAAAAAAATCGAGTATATCCCAGGCAATATTAACGGAGATAATTTAAAATACGAAATGTCCATACCAGAAAAAGATAAAGTTATAAATAAAGATTATTGGTGGTTAAATACATCTTAATATAATTTTTAAAAGCATTTGTGCTATTTTTAGTCAATAAGTTAGTTTATTTAAATTTAAGTTTAGGTTAAGTTAGGTTAGGTTAGTTAAGTTTTATAAAAAAAAAAAAATTATTAAACATTGGTTTTTTAAAATTTTTCAATGATGTATGAATAAGATTATACTACAATAGTTTTGTACTTTAAAACAGAAATAATTTTACTTATTATATATTAAATTTAACATAAAAAAATTCAAATATTTTTAAATGTTAAAAATAAAAGAGTTATACCTTGTTTGTTAACTTTGTTTTGTAGGTTAAGACATTCATATGTAAAAATTATTACAAAATAAAAGTTTATTTAAAAAAAAAAAAAAATTAGAAAGCATAAGATTTTTATAATTTTTTTTTTTTTATAATTGATAAATGCAATTTATTGGATAAATTATTCAATAGATTTAATCTCACTTTAATAATTTTTAAAACAGTTATATTATTCAAAAATAATTAATTTTGGTTTTTAAATTTAAATTAGACTCATGTTAAAGTCTTCCACAGTAGAATTTCAATGGTACTTTTTGAAACCTACAAATTTTTCATAGAACTAAGAACTCAATTAAATTTTCATTATTTTAAAATATTATTAAGTTGAAATATTTCGGAATAATTCTGTTATTTGCTCAAACATAAATAATTATTTTGTCAGTTGAATTTTTAAAATTATTTGAAATTATTTTTAAATAATTATTCAAAAAAAGAAACATAAACTTTATTAATCTTTACTTTTTAATTTTTGCATACATGTGTGATTACTATGTCACCTTATTCACTTTATTTCATTTATTTTTGGTTGGAAAATTTTTATATTATATTTTTTTTTTTTGAGTTTTCATACTCACATTTTGAATTCTGAAATAATTTTTCCAATTACCGTTTTTGTTTAGGTAGAAATACGTTTTTGACATTTTCTACCTTGCCGTGGAAAATTGTAAAAAAAAAATACTGAATGAGTTCATAGAAAATTATGGGGGTGAAAAAAAAAAATAAAATTATTAAAATTTTATTTAATTGTATATTCGACCTAATTTAATTGAATTTATATAAATATATTCTTATTTTATATTATATTATATATGAAAAAAAAGTTAATATGACACATTTTTCAAATAAAACTTTGTGTTAAAAAAACTTTATTAAATTTGTAAAAAAACTAAATAAAATTTATAGAAACTGGAGCTTTTTAAAATTACATTAGAATTTTGGTGCGAAATATTGAAACATAAATATTTATTAAAATATTTTAGAAAATAAAAGGTTAACTGTCAATTTGAAATTTTAATCCCTCAAATAAACGTCAATTTGACATTTTAAACTCATCAGATAACCGTCAATTTGACATATCAAACCAATCAAATAAACGTCAAATTGACATTTGAAAATTAATATTATTTAGATATGTCAAACAAAAAGCTCAATTTTACTATTATTCTACATTTATGGATAAGTAGACGTTACACCCTTTCTTTGCAACTAATTAAATTTTTTGAAGCTTAGAAGCTTTAAGTTTATAGGCAAAGTTATACCCATACTACGAGTCGCTGACAAAATTTGATTTTGTTGATTTAACTAATAAATAAAAAAGCTCTATTGTCTTCCATTTTGTTTTAAGTACTGCAGTATTACTCAAATATTACTCGAACCAACTGTCAAATACTGCTCAAGTACTACTGTACTACTGTACTAAGTACTACTTACTAAGTATAAAAATCGGAAAACAAAATTAATTTTTAGGTTTTCCTAGAAAAATCTTAAAACTCTTTTATTTCCATTGTTGAAAAAACTTTACAATTTCTGATTTTGACAATTTTATTCATTCGTTTTAACACGTGATTAAAAATATTGCAAAGAAATTTAAAAAATTTTTTTTTTGTTCATTCAACATTTAAATTAAAATTAATTCCTAGAAACTTTTTTTTGAGGAATTAATTTCATATATTTTAAAAAATATTTCAATAATAAAAAAATTTATTCAAACTGTGGCATTTCCGTAAAAAAACGTGAAATTTGTTCGCTTTTAATAGTTGTATTGGAGGCTTATTTGATGGAGTAATTTAGTATAGATATAGATTATTAAAAAAGGGAAGAATGGATACGAGACCAGCTCAGCAAAGCTATTTTATCTGATTTAATATTAAAAAAACTTTGGGGTTTCCCTAAACCTCAATCATGTCCCCATATTATATCACTATAGCAAACGAGTTACATGTTAAACATATGAATATAATTTTGGTAACACAAATAGAGATCACTCTAGGTGTGACATGACATGAGTATTCCTTATAAGGATACATTAATTATGGGTAACTTTGTTGGTTGTTAGGTTCGCCATTTGATGTAACATAAGTTAGTCTGTGCGGTTAGTTTAGAGTAGGGTAATGTTAATTAAGATTGAATAAGTTAAGATCTATTTGTAAATTTAGAATCCTTTAATCTAATATCTTCCAATTTAAATTTATTTTCAAGTCAATTTTATGCACTTATATTTAATATTATAAAATAAATCGTAAAATCTATTAGATATTATTAAAATTTTTTCAATATAATATTATTTACATACATAAACATGAAAAAATTTCTTTTCAAATTGACAATGACATCTTGTATACTATTTTTCAAAATGTCAATTACAGCCGGATATTTCCAATAATCAATAAATGATTATCGATATCTTAAAATCTATTTAAAAACTTCCTTACAATACAATAGTTTTTCAAATGAATTCAATTGTTATATACGACACACAAAATAAAAATAAAATCTATTAAAAAGACAGAGAATTGTAAGCATTCGATTCTTATGCACGTTACATCAAAAGATCAAACCAAACTATTTTATTATTTATTTATATTTATTTATATTTTATTTTTTTTGCATTCAAAAAACGTCTTTTATTTAGTTAATACTCTTGCATTCATATATTTACTTATTTATTTATTTATTTATTATTATTACTTTCTTGAATCTATTTTATGAATAACCCCGAGATTTGATCAGAACATTACATATCGTAAATACTTAAATATATATGTGTATAATATATGTGACTTTTATTTGACTGCCTTTTTTTGCTTTTTTATTATTTTGTTCCTTTTTAATCTAGAAAATCTTAAGTTAAAAATATTTAATGTGCATCTACTTAAGCAATGAATGAAAATTTACGAAAAATGAATATGCAATTATTTATACGATTCTAGTCTGAAATTTAGTTGCAATTAGTAAATTGGAAAAAGAAACGACGGTAGAAAACAAATGTCGTGCTTTAGAAACATACGAAACTGGACAGGTATTAACACAATAGGAGAATTAGTACATATTGCAAGATGCACAGAAGAGTATGCCAACATCATTACAAATCTACAGTAACATGTGATCGCTTATCATCCAGTAGTGGATTAGCAGCTGAAGAAGATTATTAGCTATTTACAACATGGTCAAATAATATAGCTATGGAATGAATATCGATTTCTGACAAATTTTTTGTTTCAAATCAAAGACTTGCCGTAAAAACTAAACGTGAGGAACTACCGTTATTCAGATTCTATAGCCTGAAGTAAAACCAACGCATGAAGGAAATCTCGTTATTCAGATTCAAATATTGCTTGAATTGCCGTAAAAACTAAACGCGAGGAACTTCCGTTAGTCAGATTCTAAAGCTTGACTTAAAAACCACGCGTGAAGGAAATCCCGTTATTCAAATTGGATTTCTCAAGCTTATCACCAAAAAATGAGATTAATATGCATTTTATTTTGAATTTTATATTTTTTATGCAATATATTTAATTCAAAAGGACCTTAAATTTCAGTTTGAATAAAATATTAATATTACAGGCTTTTTTCACCAATATTCTAAAGGCTTTCAAATTACCGTTCTTGTTTAAGACTTTGAGTACTTAAATCGATATATTAATTATATCTGAGAAGCCGAAGTAATTTTTCCATATTGGTTAATACAAAGTTCCAAAACAATACTTGATACTGAGTCCTTGTTATTAGAGGCTTTTTCTAATAAAATAAAATTCCAAAATTTTTATTTAAAATATTTTGTAATAAGGGATCTTTGATAAAGTCTTTAAGAGATGCTTAAACTTTAATCTCAATAATAAATACTAACGACTAACAATTGAGCTTTTTTGATTTTGTTCGACTATTTAACCTATTCCCCTCTATTGATAACAATTTGTGGTAGGTATTACTTGCTTTACTGAATGAATATCCAAATAATTTTATAATTTAACCTTCACAAAATATTCACAAAGTTTTATTGTGTATTTTAAACAAATCTATAGACAGACTTAAAAAATATTTAAAAAAAAGTTTTTAAAAAACAAGATTGGATAAAAATCAAAATATCCTAAAGTTAAAAAAAAAAACCAAAAATCAATCAAAAAAAAAAAATCAAGAGACTATCTTTTAGTTACCAGATAATAGACAACTTCAATATTATTGCTCTATATTCGTTCCGATTTATTTAAAAATGGAGAATATGGAGAAAAGGATGTTCGTTTTATGCTTGAAGTCATCTTTGCATCGTTTTCCTATTTATTCTTTTATTATTAACTTTTTTTTTGTTTTTTTTTTTTGTTATTCTTGTTTTTTTTTTTTACATTTCCTTCAGAGTATAATTTGTTTCCTTTTATTGTTGCACATATTATACATACAATATATTTAACTGTGCTTGTTGCTATATCCAACTGATTCAAGTATCTTATTGTCAGCATTGATTTATAACAGCATTTGAAGTAAAATAATTTCAGTTTTTTTTAAAACTTTAATAAAATTAAAATTTAATATGGCATGGGTTATTTGAACTGTAATATACAAATTGTTTAATAAGACATGATTGATGTTATACGTACATCTGTATTAGAATCTTATTACTATAAAATTTTATTAAGTTTAGGACCTTATGTATATGAGTTTTGTTCATTATTTTTCCATAAGGACGTTCTGGGTACACACTGACAAAAAAATCAAGAAAATCAAAAAACGAACTCTATAGTTTATTGCTCAAATGGTGTGTAACAATTTTTTATTGATCTGATCATTTCAAGTTTATTGAAAATTTTCTTTAAGAGATTTTATTTGTCATATAATTTCGGATTTTATATTTTATTCTTTTATTTTTAATAAAATCTTAAGATAAATCTATTTATTCATATTTATTGTTTGTATAATGGGATTTTATATTTTATAAAGAACTGACTTTAAACAGGATTTAATCAGTTAAAGCGATGTACAAGTTTGCTATTATTAAAACTTTATCTAATAACCGTTTGAAGTATCAAATATACTTGGCTTAAATTGTATATTTCATCTACACTCGTATATGTGTGTAGAAACATGAACCTGAAAAGTAAGTGCACTTCACAAACTATAAGTTATCGAAATGAGGAATTACCGAAAATGCTAAAAATATTGTGAACAGATCACAATATAAACTCGTATGACTAAAGAAACAAAAAAGCTCCTACTTTGGGCATATTATGCGTGGTAACAACTGCTTCAGTTTATAATGTTCAAGGAAAAAGAGGTAAAGGAAGGAAAGACTTAACATGGTTGCGCAACATTAGAAACTGGACAAGTATTGGAATCATTGGCGATGAAATCTATTCGAAACATCTTTCGGGACATTGTTGCCAACATTATATGATCGCTGACATCCAATTACTTTTATTTATCTTTATTCATTTTAAAATTTTGTAACATTTTTCATCTTCAAATCGAACATCATTCTAATGTTCCCATTGAATATCATGCAGTCGTATAACCGTTTAAACTATTTGTGCGCCATCTATTGTAACAACAATAACCATTTTTTAACATATTAATTTAAAACATTTTTTTCATTCAAATTGTGGTACTATTATTACAAATGGAGTCCTGAGCAGCTAATATAACAACTTGAATCCTTGTAAGAACTGTTTTTAATAGGGAACAGATAAGTACTACTGAAAACGCCACTCAAATTTCCCATTCAAAGTATATTTGTGACAAGTTTGAGCTGCGCCAATTAAATAAAGAGAAACCAATTTGCATATATTTTAGGGTAAAATTTTAGGTAAGCTGCTGTTTTCCCCTAAAATAAATTATCAATATAAACATTAGAATAGAAAATAATTTTAGTATGTTTATTTATTAGACAACAATGACTTTAACAATTTTTTTCTTTTATTTTTGTTTTATGTGATGCTTAACAAATCTTAAAAGTTCAACATGTCATAATATGATATTAACAAGAAAAGATTGAATTCAACAGGAAATTTAACATCATTTTTTCCCTAATTTTGTTTTATTTTTACAATATTTTACAAAAATAGCAAAAAAAGAACATAAAAAATCCTTTTTTGAAAGCTACTAGCTTTTTAGGAGAACTTTACAGACAAACAAATTTGAAAAAAAGAAAAAATTAAGATACTATGAAGAAAAGATTGATTTTAATAATAAAATAGTAAAAAAAAATCGTAGAGACAATGAAAAAAATTTAGCATGAAACAAAAAAATATGACAAATATTTTAAGACCAGTTGATTTATTTCTTAAGTTTTATTCATTTTTTCTTCATGTCATTTTTTAATTTATTTTTCATTTTCTTTTTGATATTTTTTTTGAGTACATAATCTATTTTCCTTTTAACGAAGAGCTACTTTTCTTTAAAATTTTTGAAGTTTTTCGGTAAGACATATATCTATGTGCAATTACACTATATTAAGGGCTTGATCTAATATAAGCTTTCGGAAGCTTGAAAAAAACTGCCGGGGTGTTATTTAACATTGATAAAAAAGAAATGAGATCTTAGCCCCTTAAGCCGTATTATGTTATTTCATATTAAATAAGAAATATAATTAACAATCCGGGGTAAGCTACGAAGGAATCGAATTGAAAAAGAAATAACATCCCAGGGATTTGATTCTCAAAAAAATTGTGTAATTTCACATTTAATTAAAAATAATACCCCGGAGTCTTATTTTCTATAACTATTAATATGAAAACTTTAAAATTAGAAAAAATTTTATAATTGTATTCGAAGTCAGGGTTTTCTCCCTTTCCAGTATTTCGATATATATGCAGGTGAAAATATAAATTAGGGGAACTTTAAATTTGACCTGACGAATCAGAAAAAGAGGAATACCAACCTTTTTTTTGCGTCTAACTCTAAAAATTAACAACCCAAACAAATTATTTCAGAAAATTTAAAGAAACTTAAATTAAAAGAGTTATAAAACCCGGGCATTTAATGCGCATGGGATAGTATCTTAAGTTGTATTTAACCACGAATAGTCTTTACTTATTAATTTATCGTTTTCAGCTGTGAACATGTCATATCTTATATTATCTCCACAAATATTGCCTGCGTTATATTAAATTTTTTGCATGTAGCCTGTCTATAATAATGAAATAATATAGTGACATGATCTTGTTTTTCAATATATCCATATTTGCCTAAGAATATGAAAAACTCAGGAGCTTTAAAACCCTTGACTAAAGGCTTCTTAATGTACTCCCCATTGTAGTAAAATATGTGTGATATTAAACCATTTTCTGCAGTATTTAATACTTTATCATAATGACTTTTGATTAATTTTATCATAAAATTATATATTCTCATGATTTTTGATTCCTTGTACAAATATTTATTGGTAAAAAATTCCTGACTTGAGCGTTGATCGAACCAGGACTACCTTAGTTTATCCATCAGGTACTTAACCACTGCGCCAACAAGGCACCTGAAAAAACAAATATTTATAAATAAAGATATTTAATCCTACGATTGCATACTTATAGGACCCAATGTATATCAAGTTTTTAAATTTTCTCTACCTCAGTTTGTCGTCAGACACCTGAAAAAAGCAAATGTTTATAAATAAAAATTATCTTCTACAACGATTGCATACTTTAAGGATCCTATGTCTATTAAGATATCTTAGTGCTCATGTCGTAAGTTTGATTTCCTACATGATAAATAACGGTAATATTTTTGTTTTTTTCCCTCTATTATTATAATTTTTTTATCATTATTATTTTTTATTATCAAATATGCGATAAGTGATTCCTTTGTCTTTGTTTTGCTTTTATGGCATAAAAATGGAAATTTTTCAAAATAAAAATGGAAATGTTAAAAATTTTAATAATCTTTTTATTTTCTTTTTTTATTTTCTTTTTTTTTTTGTTTTATAGACAAAAAATTTTCATAATATTTTTTAATGAGTTTGAGAGATGAACTTGAATTGGATATGGTTTTTAACAAACCATAATTTATTACACAAAAATATTTTTAAAAAAGACGTTCAATGGTTTAATGTTGAAAAAAAAATTTAAAATTCAAACTTGTAAAATATTGCTATCAATAACTTACAATTAAAAAAAAAAATATTGATGTATTTATAAAAACATTGGATGTCTAGAATTAAATGACTTCTTTGAACTCTATAATAATGCATAATTTGATCATTAAATTTAATAATAGTTATTGATTATTAAAATTTTCAAATATATTTTAAATGTAATTGAGTAAAAAATTATTTTAAACTTAAGTCATAAACCTAGTGATTTAATTCCTTGTATTTCTTTCTACAATTTAATCTTTATTTGGACTAATTTAGATTTTTTAATAAATATATAATTTAAATTCAAAATGCGTTTTAATAAGTTGCAATAGCCTTCGATGCATTCACTACCCAGCTTTTACATATAATTTTAAGAATATCAACCAAGATTGTTGTTTTATCTTAATAATACTAAATCACATATCCATTATTTCTTACTTATATCTTCATAGTGGGTTCATTGACAAGAAAACTTCTTAGAACCAAATGAATAAACTTTAATTAATGTAAAAACGTTTCAAAAGATTCTTAAGTTCATTAAAAAGAAATATTTAGAACCATAGGTACTTTAAATTATACTTTACCAAATATTTCATTAAAAAAAAATATTCTCAAAATTAATATAAACTTATTTTTTCATTAATTTACCACCTGATCTATTATGAAAATTTAACAATAATATAAATTAATAAAATTTTATCGATGTTTTTATATATACTCATATATATATATACAAGTATCTAAAAATATTTTTTTTGTATTTAACAAAACCGAAACTTAACAAAGAACTCAACAAAGTTTTTGTTTGTTACTTTCCAATTTTTAATTACAAAAAAAAAGCTGTATTAACCTTTAGGTTATCATTGGGTATTATTTAACCATTTAATACACTTCCTGTGAAATCAGTAATCATACATTTTGCAAATTAGATATAAGTATATATAATTTTAAAAAAATTTGACGTGTATATATGAATTTCGATTAGATTCAAGCTAGGGCCTTAGAAGATTTAAAAAGTTTTCAGCCATAAAAAGATTGTGTCAAAGTCTTTGTTTCTAATTAAAACTTTGAACTGCCACAAAAAATAATAGTTTTTAACTAATTTGATTTAAGTATTTACTTATAAGTATACTCTTTAGCAAATATACACTAGAAGGTGTATAATAGAATAAATAGAAATAAATTGAAAAAAAGGCTTAAGTCAAAATAACGGTTTTCATATATCATTTGAATTCTTTTACAGAAACAGGGTCGTATCAATTATTTTTATTAATTAAATTTCAAATACGAATTTTTAATCGCATTGGAATTTACTACACTTTTATTAGGTGAACTTTTAAGGGGCTTTTAGGAGGCATATTGATTAGTTATTTAATGCATTTTTAAAGTAATCTAAAAAATTAGACAAATTATATGTTAAGTTTATAATTAACATGAAAAAGCTTTACTTTGTAAGCTATTAATTAAGAAAGACAATATACATTTTGGAGCCTTAAAATTCAAATCACAAATTAATTAAGATAAAACTGAATGATAACAGAAAATCGTATGACAAGTTTAACTCTACAAGTATGCATAAAATTATAACAGAAATTTAAATAATCGAATATTTCGAAGGCTTTTGACGCAATGCAACACCAAATTTATTAAAATTTTAAGAGCGATTTAAGTCTTCGAAATTTGACGAAGATATCCTCAAAATTTATGTCAAATTCGTGTCTAAGACTTATTTTAGTAATCATCAATACTCCGGTTCAGTGCTCCAGTTGGTAACTAAAAGGTTAACTAAAAAAAGTGAAATAAAAAATATTATTTACTTTTTAGTTTTTATTTAATTTGTTGCTTTTCACTTCAGACTATTCGTGTTTTTTGTTTCGATCTAGAACTTAAAACTTTCTTTTTTTTGATTAGATTTACGACAATGAAGTAAAAGTAGAAGATAAATAAAATATATAAGAAACTAGACACTGAAGAAAATTGAGAAAAGTTTATAAAGAAGGAATAAAAAAATTATTCAATAAAAAAAATTTTTCTTTTCAATAAACTTTTTTTTTGCTCTTCGTTTTCTATTTTTTTATCAGCTTTCTTTTTTGTCTCTTTCTTTTCAGAAGTTTTTCAACTCTATACAAAAAAAAAGACAAAATTGTATAAATTTTAACTATAATTTTGTTGAAAATATTGAAAATTATAGTTTTTATGTATTTATAATATATTTTTTTTTTAATATTTTTCAAATACACCAAATCAATATACACTAAAACTTTTTTATTTATAACATCAACTCTTCCTTTCATTAACATTTAATGTTTTAAAATTGTTGTTTTCTTTTTCTTTTCTTCTACTTTTGCTTATTCAATTTTTAAAGTTTTTTTTTATTTTAAAAAAAATTTTATGATAAAGTTGTTTATGAAGGTAATTTAATAAATATACAATTTAAGAATATTTTTATTTTAAATTTGTTGTCCGTCTATAATACGCTCTAGCATCAGCTAAACAGAAGCACCTAACATTTAAAGGGTTCTTCTGAGTAGCCACAGTTAACCAACGGCGTATATTACTAACTTTTGTGTAAGATAATAGATAACCAACAATATTTAATTTCATTATATATTAGTATATTCTTAATATTTATAATGAAAATAGTGATCACTGCAAGTGAGGCTTAGTCTAAATGACTAAGTGAATGCTCTATAATCCTTATATCAGTGAAAAAGTAATAAAAATACAGTTAACACAACTGATTGTCGTAGAATAGTGAACTATAATAAAAAAACTGATATTTTTCGACCATAAAGTTGTTTAGAAAACTAAATTTGAAATAAAACTTTGAGAATAAACTGTTATAAGGATATGCCGTTATGTTAAGAATTTTTTGAGCCGTACAATTCCATGTAATAAAATTATTGTGAACGCTCATTTCGACTTGCTTGATTAGAATCTTTAGAATTTACAGTGATTGTTTCTTCAGTAATAAGAAATCTCCAAAAACTAGAAAATAGTCACCTCGTAGCTCGCTTTCGAAATAGAGAGAGATAAACTTTCTATTTCTTTTTTAAGGTTGACTTAAGCTTTTGAATGGCATCAAAAAACCTAAACCTGCTAATTTAGGAAATGCTCTCACTAAAATCGCTTAAAATTGAATTACCGATAGGATGACTCTCATAAGATGCTTCCAAATTAATTCATTAATTTTAGAATTGCATGTTTCGCTGAAGAACTTTGTTGCATATTCTCAAGAATCCAAATATACTTCCACATACTTAAATACCTAATTAATTATTTAAATCCTCTGATTGTCTAAATTCCTAATTTACTTAAACATTGTTTTTTTTTTAAATAATGGTAAAATTTTCAAAACAAATTACAGATTAAGATATTATTTCAAGTAATTTGTATTTCGTCGAAAGAATTTGAAAGAAACTCAATTTTTCCATGTACTAATTTTTGTGCAATTTTTATCTAAAAATTTTATAAA
>OY720442.1:15268120-15300467 GCA_963082915.1 Dolichopus griseipennis
AATTGAGTGATAAATAACCAAAGTTCGATCAAAATGCCACAATACATTTCATATAATGTCATATTATTTTTTTTTTTTTAAATTATATTTTAAAAATGTAATCCATTATCATAATTTTCAATAATATATTTATCAATCAACACTCCAATTGCATTCCAAATAAAATTTAAATCTGTATCTTACCAGATTGTTATCACACTGTTATTATTATAACGATAAATAATATTCTTTAAAATTTTTTCTCCATTTTGTTTTTTTTTTTTTTTGCTTTGACAGTAAAATATTATAAATTTTATATTCAGAACTTTTTGTTTTTTTATTTTTATTTATTTACTTTTTAATATACAAGATACAAAAAAAAAAGAACAAAATAATAAAAATAAAACAAAATTGGAGAGGAATATGTTATAGAAAGAAATGCAATAAATCAGTTTTTATTATTAAATTATACAACCATTAAAATGGAAATTTTCGAATATCACACATATTTATATTGAAATCATAGATTCACTTGATAGTGTTGAAAATTACATCAACTTTTTTTGTTTTTGTTTTTTTTTTTTGTTTGTTCCAATATTATTTATTACAAAAATAAAATAAAATTATTTGAAATTATTGAAGTAGAAATAGAAATTAGAAAGTTTATGATAATATTATGAAATCATTAAAATAAAATATAAAATTTTTTAATCAAAATTATACAATATAAAAAGAAAATGAGTCATATATAGAAAAATAAGTTAAAAAAAATGAAATTACATTAAAAACTTCATAACAATTATGAAGTTTCTTTTTTTTTTTGAATTAATTTATATTTTATTATATTTATTTAATATTTATTATATATTTATTTAAAGTTTTACTATTTTTTATTATAAAACTTTTATTATATTACAAAAACTTTATATTGAATTGTATATTTTAAGTTAAAAAAAATTATAATTACATAATACATTCTTTTATTTCATTGTTCTTCTAGCATCATGATTAAAATTCCCCAAATTTATTCCTTAATTTTTGAATTTTTTATTTCGAAAAAGGAATGGACTCAATGAATTGGAACATTCAAGAGCGGAACAGGATCTAATTGAATTAACTGAAACTATTGAAATATTTAAAATTACAAATCATTATATTCACTAAGCCATTGATTACTCGGCTGTAGCCGAGATTTTGAGAGAGATCTTATTGTATAAGATTTTGAATACACAAATGTTTATTTTGTGCGCCATCTATTATCCTACACAAGAGTTATTTATATATTTATATTAAATCATTTAATCTTATCTTATATTACGATAATAACTATTCCGATATAATTCTACAACTTTACGATATTTTTTTATTAGATATGACCTGGCGGGGGTTTGAACCCAAGACCTTCCGCATTATAGGAGGCGTCGTTTACAACTAAGGCATTGGTCATATTAAATCAACCTCTTAAATCAAAACCACGAGTCCATACAGTTTGCAAACCAAACGAAAAATAATGTTTTTCTGAACAAAAGCTAATAGGAAGCAAAATCTATAAGCAAAAAAAATTGACTTAACCTATTCTAACTGCAACCGCTTCAATTTTAGATATAAAAAGCATCGCATATTAGAAGAGAAATAAGTGAAAAAATTCATTAGTAAAAACTACAAGAACAATCAAAAGACTTGGGGAAAGTAAAGTAATAGCATAATTTGAAAATGAAAAGTTGTTAGAAATGAAATAAAAATTTTACTAATGAGTGGTAAACAAATAAAGTAGTTCACATATATATATGAACATTTTTACTAATTTTCATATATAAATGTGATTTATAAATTTTAAAAACATATATAAAATAACTGTAATTGAAACACCTGTAATTAAAAATCAACACAGGTACAGTTTTTCAAATAAGTATGGTAGGAGTTAAAATATTGCAAATTAATCAAGTGTGGTTGTATTAATTTCCACCACTGTATACTAATCTAAGAAACGTACTAGTTTTTAACATTTGGATATTAGGGTATTTTTAAATATCCAGCAATTATTTTGCAAATCCACTAAATTAGGGCTTTAAATATTAATAAATGCAGGTATGTAACAAAATTTCATGTACTAATAATTAAGCAAATTTTAATTCAAACCTCCAAACTCATTCAAAAAAATTCAAAAAGTTTTGATATAAAATTTAATGTATAACTACATAAAATTTATTCTTTAATTATTCACATTTCTTCAGGTATTGGAAAACGTTTAAAGTGAAATATTTCATCGGACAAGACAAAATCAAAGAAAACTCTGGAAAGGTTTATTATGAATATATAATTGATTTTTTCGAAGTGACAATATACGGTAAATGTTATGTGAAAAGAAATTGTCAGCATGACTTTATCCTAATTATTAGGATATCTCGGGGACAACAAAATTTGGATATATCCGAAAAGAAACCTGCTTTCTAACGCTCTAATGTTTTAATAATCCGCTGAAGAAATTGTTCCTTGGGAAAACTTGGTATTAATATGGGGGAATCCCGTGTCATACTGAAAATTATTTTTCAGTCAGAAATTTCTCAATTTTTTAAAATGAATGCATAAAGTTCAACTTACGGTAGCATGTTCGGATTTTTTAAAAAAACCAGGAACACTCTCCGAATCTTAAAACTATATTGTATGGTCTCTAAAAATCACAAAAATTTTAAAAGATTTAGTAACTTTTAGTTCAGAAATTCTTCATATTAAATGAAATTTATACCCATTTACTCACTTGACTCTTATTTTACAAACGGATAGCACAATATCCCCTCATCTTAATTGTTATGTTAAAACTTAGTTAAGTATTTTAGTACAGTGTACGGACATAAGTTTTCCAGATTAACCTACAAAACATTTCCTTTACCTTGCTTAAAATTAATTGGGATTGTAAAACTTCAATTTTATAATATAAAATATAAATAATAATAATAACAAAACTCAAATTAACTTTTATTAACTTTGGTGTTTAACCTTATTTTGTTAAAAATTTGATTGTAGTTGTAGTTGTAAAATTTCCAATTAACACAATATTGAAGAATAATAATATGCTTTATTTACTTTTATTTTGTACTCTTATTATTTTATTTTTTGCGTTTTTGACATTTTTTTTTTAAAAACTTTTAAAATTTTATTTTTTCTTAAAAAATAGAAAAACAATTTTTTTATTTTTCATTTCCTTCCTGTAAAATGTTTTAAACATCAAAAGACTCTAATTTGTGTTCAAATAAAATTTTTTTTTGAAATTTTTTTTTTATTTTTTGTTATTTTTCAAAAAAAAAAAAAATTTTGAAAAAGCTTTACAATTTGATTGCATACAACCGGATGTAAATATTTGCAATGCCATTCAATTTATATAAGAAAAAAACAATTTATATCTAAGTACCTATACATATTACATACAAATTATACATAACATCTATATTATATTTTATATGACGAATTTTGTAAATATATATATATAGAAAATATGTATAGTGTTTTTACTTTTACTATAACTTTTTTTTTGTAAATCACTTTTGTTGTGGTTGTTGAAAATTTTTAAATCATGACCGCGGGTTTTTTTTTAAATTTTTTTCAATTTTTAAAGTTGAATTAATAAACATTTCACTAAATAATTCTACATAACGAATATTGTTAATTGGTTAAAATGTTTTTAAAAACATATTTATTATTGCTATAGAAAAATTAGTTAAAAGTGTCCTGCTTTTGAATTTTCTCTATTGTGAATTTTGAAGAAGAGTTAAAATATACAGGGTGCATCCTAATTAAGTGCACTGCTATATACCACTGAAAAAATTATTTTATGCAAGAACTTTTTTCATGTTGCTCCTTTTTCTATAATCCCTTTTTTTTTGTAGCGGAGCAAAAGCCTCACAAATTCGGAAAAAGTCCTATATTTAAATTGTTGTAACAAGAGTTCTGCTAGGTAGATTTTCAATCTGAAATTAGTTTTTGAAAAGAAAATGTATAGGGTTGCCATACAGTTATAAAATTTACCATTATCCAAAATTAAATTTTTGCAAAATTTTCGGCCCCCTATATCTTCTTAACGATTCGGGTTATAGTCATAAAATTTTGGGAGCAATTAGATATTCAGAAATTAGTAGGAATGGTTTTTTTTCCTCACATGTTATATTTGAATAATAAATAAAAAAATTTCAATTTAGCAAATTTACAATTCAGTAGTTACCTAAAGGTAACTTTAAGATACGATCATATATTTGGATATAGATAGTTTAAAGACTTTAAGTATTTTTTGACATCAATACCTCTAAATTTGAATAATATTTTTTTAATGATATTCAAATATTAAAGCAAGTCATCTAGAAATTTAAGTATGCACCAATTCTTCTTAAGAATCTAGAAGATTTCCTTATATATTAAGTAACCCAAAAAGAATTTTTTTAATTTTTTGAATAATACGAGTTTCTTTTAACATTAATCCGTATTTTAAAAAAAAATTTAGAACATATTACCAGGCCAATTTCCTCATAATTATAATCAAAATTATTTTTTTAAATATATTATTTTAATACAAATGCACACCATTCTAAATATTTTTCGGAAACTTTCCAATTTTCATTCATAATTTTCCATTTTTCTTTTTAAGTCATACTTATAAAAATACATACACTCCGATTATTTATTCTTCTTCTTCGAATTTCGAGGTGCAGGCAGATACTAGATAATATTTACAACTTATTAAAATGTTAGATTAGATTTCAAATATTTTATACTTAAATTTAATAACAGTAGGATAATAAATAATATATAAAACTTTCCTGAAGGATTTTATCCAATTCCTTAAAATTAAAAACTATTATTCTAAAAATAAACTGCTATTGGATTTAATTTGAACTTTGAATGTGAGTAAATATTATTATTTAAAAAAAGTGCAAGTCTATATTTATTTATTAAAATTAATCAAAATTAAAAAATAAATAAAAAATTCTTAAAAATAACATTATATAGTAACACAAATGTTTATCTTTATTCTTTAGAAGAAAATAGAATTCCATTTTATCAACTCATTTCATAAGTATATGATTTTAAGAGAAGAAAAATTTTCCAAAATTTTTTGAAGAAAATTGATAAAGAAAAAAATGAAAACCCATAAATATGCTTTCTTCAAATCAATAGGTTGTTGACTCAATAGATTCTCAAGAAAAAATAAATAAATCTAAACAATAAAGTAAGTAAATCGTTTCATATGAAAATCATTCCAATTTCCTGTCAAATGAACAGCAAATGAATGAAAATGAAATTGTAAAAAAAAAATAAAAATAATTTTCTATTATTTATTTTACACATACATGTACACCTTATCTATGTACAATGTAAATATTGCGTATCAAATATTATATACAATATTTCATTCAGATTCAATGATATTATTTACGATACTTATTTCTTTTGTCAAAAAAGTGGAAATCACTTCTGGCATCAATAACAATAAAAATAAATAAGAAAATAAACATATCTTATTAAAAAAAAAAAGAACAACAAAAACAACAACAACAATAACAACAACAAAATTTTATAAAGTGTCATCGATTATTTTCAATAAAAATTGGAAAAAAAATGTTTTCAAGGTAAAAATAACAACATCATCATTACCAGGTGTAACGCACATATTCAACTTTGTATTTTATATATATATATGTATATATTTAAATCATAAATGAAAATGCTTAATCTTCTTTTTGTCTTTAGTTTTTTATTTTAAGTTTCTTTTAGTGTGTAATACAGGGTGACGCAAAACGACCGATATGGTTTCAAAGTTTAATAACTTTTTTATTTAATGATTAATTATTATTATTGATTTTTTGTTAAACAGTATATTAATGGGTAATATTTTTAACTTAAGTAGAAAAATTATATCCCACAAGTGTGACCATTTTCGGCTTCGCACATTCGTGCTTCTCATTCGAATTCCAGTACATTTTCCATAACTTTTCGTAATTTTTTATCGCTGTTCTGTTGTGTGTACTGTTCCATTTCCAATTCCCCAAGTTTTCTTCACAAAATTCGCAAATTAAAATAAAAAATTTAAATAAATTTAAAAAGTTATTAAACATTCAAATTATATCGGTCGTTTTGCGCCACCCTGTATTTTACAACTATATTCCTCTTGAGAATATTGAGCAAACAGATTTATAACTTAACTTACCTTACCACACTTATTTTTCCCGTGCTTCTACTGTAAATCAACATTGAATCATTCAAAGTGTTAAAATTCAAGTATAGTAAACAAATATGTAATAAAAAAAGTATTGAATTGAGTTTTTATGTTTTTTTTTTCATTCTGAATAAGAATTTTGAAAGTGAAACAAGTGTTACTTTTAAGTCTATATTTTTTATTGTAACTCTTTTTTAAACATTGGTGTTTCTCGGTAAGTGCGTTTCACTTATTTATATCATATGATTAATTTGTGTTTCTCTGTAAGTGCGTTTTATTTAAAAAACTTTTATGTGAAATAAAATTCTTTCGAAATGCGCAAATATATTCCAGGTATCTTGGAATAACTTTTAAGCACTTGTATTTTATAAATACAATCTGTACATTCAGCATTTAAGTTTTCTTGTGAAAGCTTTTAAACTCTGATCCTATTGAATTTTTTTTTTATTAAATTTTCTTATTAATTGCATTCTTTAATCTGTTACATCGCAAAAAAAAAAAATAATTAAACTTTCTTTGGAAATCAAACGAGTTGGTATTATGTAGTTGCAGCGAAAAGCTGAAGAATTATGATTTCTAGTAAAAAGTTCTTGAAAAAACACATGTTACATGTCGTTTTAGTATTTTTAAACAATCGATCATACTTTTTTTAATTTACAACAAAGAAGTTTGAAAGCTACTCCAACTTTTAGCTTAAAACACTCTCCGTACCCAAAAACCTTTATAATTATATAAATTTTCATGATAGTTGGCTAAGTAATTTTGCATACTACACTATAAAAACAAACAAACGTTTGAATAAATATAAACTAAAATTTTGACAAATTGCCCGCCACCGAGCAACGCCGGGTAAATCTACTAGTAAGGTTTATTTGCAGTTCAAATCGACAAACAACAGTTTCTTTCATAAGCTCTACAAATTTATATAAAAGAGATATTTATAGTTTTGCATACTTTATTTTAATTTACCGTTATGAGTTTAACTTTTTACCATCCAGACAAGCGTTAAAACTGTTTAAGTTAGAAATTTGAAATTTTGAGAGGAGTTGGATCTTTAGAAGTATATTCAAGTCCTTTAAGAAAATTTTAAGTCACATGAAAGAGTTTAATGTGTGTAAAATTGAAAATTTGCTATTTTTTAAACATCTGAACTGGCTTATTATGTGGCGCCCCATGTGTTACTTTGGCGCCTGGGTCTTCTGCTTCCTTGGGATTTCTACTTCAATACCATACGGCTTATGTTGATCTGGTGTTTTCTTATCATATGATCTAACCACCGCCATTTTTTCTTCTTCGTTGCCTCGGTATGGGTTCCTCTCCTGTAAGCCTTTTTAGGTCTTAGTTGCTTATTCTAGTAGGCCAGAATATTCTACAAAATATGGGCAGGCATTGCTTAGAGAAGATCTGTAGCTTCTGAATGATGGTGTTATAATGAATTTTTCATAAATTTATTATTCATTACCAACAAACGACATAGTAACGGAATATTGTAAAAATGACATTTAAAAAATCTAACATTCATATTATAAAATAAAAAATTATATATTTTTAAATCCCACAACATCTTTAATTCATAACTTTAATTCATAATAGAATTGAATAAAATCAATATTTATTACAGTTACCAAACTATTAATTTAAGTTCCAAAGCTATACCAAATATTTTAAAATAAATATTTCAAAATAGTTGAGACACACATACATACAGAAATAACATAATAATAATTCTCATATTTTAAATTTTTATAATTCACGATTACGCCTAAAATATTCCTAAAAAAATTTCATCCCTTTTGTACTAATAATTCACTGTGACAGCGTGATACAATTGAAAAATTTAAGGAGTGATTAAAATAATGACATTTTCAAAAATTATTTGTAAACACAAAAAAAACAAAAACAAAAGAGAAAAAAAATCATAATTATACGTCCAATTATAAGTACAATTATTGTTTCTGTTGTTTGTAAAGTACACCATAAATTTGCGTTAATAGAAACATGTGTACATTTTAAAATTTATTACACCAAAAAAAACAACAACAATAAATAAAAAACTCATAGTCTTAAAACAAATTAACGCGTATAATTTAAATGAATTTTATATTTCCTATAATAATTTCTCTTTCAAATCCAAGTGTTTAGCCCTATAAATCTACAATATAAAACCGAACACACACACACAATCACTATACAATTTCTTTTGCTCTAATTCTCTCAAATAATTTTATTCTCTTAAAAATCTTAACACATTTCTCTTTAAATTTTAATACTCTACAGTCTACAGTCTACACTATACTGTATTTGTAATTAGTATACATCTAAACGATACTGTCTATACGTCATCTATTTTTTATGCCTCTCTGTCCGACAAACACATTTATTCATATGTATATAAAAAAAAAATTTTTCTTTTTGGGAAATTGGGGGAAATTATTTATTTCCTATTGGGAAATTATTTAAACTGTCTAAAGGCAATTTTTTTTTATTAAAAATTTTTTCTGAAAATGAGAGAAAATGAGAAAGCAACAAATAGTTTTTATAATTTAAAATGTAAACAAAATTCTCCCTTCTTCTTATAATTTTAAACAAGGATGTTTATTACCGTTCAGATTTTATTGTGAGCAAATTTCGATTTTAAGAAAAATAAAAATTCACCAATGTTTTAAATAGGATGAGATTTATTGTTGATTTTTTATTAAGATGGAGTGGTGAATTTGGTCGCAAGTAATTTTTTAAAGAGAATCAAAGAAAGTTTTATTCACCTTATTATTAATACGAAAGAAAATTTAGTTTGAAGTACAATAAACTAATCAATATTTTAATCTATTTAATAAAAATTTATTCAATCACACTGAAACCTTTTTTTAAATTAATTCATTTTAATCAATTTAAAAATTTCACTGATTTATGGGAAATTAAGTTTCAAAGTATAAGACAAGAAAAAACCAACTTTTTTAGTTGAGCTTTCTTACTTCAACTTCTTTTAGATAAGTTTAGACTCTTGTTGCAAAATTATATCATTAGAGAACTACGACTAAGAAATAAAAAAATTTTAAAATCTAAAAATCCCAAAGTTAAAAAACCCTAATCACATAATGTCAAATTTAAAAATCCGAAATTTACAAAATTTCAAACACAAAATCTGAAAATTTGAAATTTTGAAAATTGATTTCATAAATAAATGTCAAAATTAAATACTTTTGTATGAAAGTCTTTAAAAGCATTGACATACCATTAGTATTAATTTTCCATTTCGATTTAAAATCAGGAATGCCGTTTTTTTCAGAATATTTTTATAAAAATATATATATATATGTATAAGAGGTTTTAAATTAGAAGCGATTTTAGAGTTGGACTTATAATCAGAGTTATATGCCTTTACAAAACATCCATGCATATATAAGGACATGAAAAATTCTAACTTGGTAGGGATTTTAAAGTTAGTTAAAAAATTGCGATTATAAGATTTTTTAAGAATACATATGTACTCTTGATTTAGGAATAAAAAATTTTTAAAAAAAACTATTTTCTAAAATTAATTCAGCCAAAAATAGTTAACAACTGAATTATAACTTTTGTATTCTTTTTCACGTGGAAGTTTTTTATTTTGGAGAAAATTTTTTTTGAAATTAATTTTTAGAATTTCTTACTTAACCCAAATAAATTTTACTGTTTAGGATTTTGTAATTTGGAATTATGTAATTTGGGATTTTGTAAAAATTTTTTTTGGGAAATCATAATATGGGATTTTGTAATATGGGACTTTCTTTTTGTGATTTTGTGATTGGGATTTTGTGATTTTGGATTACGCACCTAGCCCAAGTAAGACTAGATTATTTTACGAAATAAATTTCCTTTTTCAAATCTCTTATCAACTTGCACAACATAAGACCAAGAATATGATTTCGTCATCATAGACTAAAAAAAATCAGTGCTTAATATAAAACCAACATTTTTCAATTAAATTTAAAAACCAAATCAAAATCTTTAAGTTAAATCCTGGAATTATCATTATCACAAATCATATTAAAATATCCTTGAAGAAAATTCTGTCTATGTCATTCATTAGTTTTTCTTAAAAGTAATCCTGATGGAAAACACCTTTTTGGAATATATTTAAATATGTATATAATTTATCCGGAAAAATGATGAACCAGCAAGAGCAGTTTTATAGAAAGATTGAAAAGTTGTGGAAAAAAAATTTAATATTAATAAGAAAATACAACAATTTCTGAATATACAACATCAAATGTGAACTTTACCATACTTAAAAGTCATCAATATATAATTTTAAAATTATTTGGTATGCCATTGATACACAATTAAATATTTCTTAAAAAAAATTTTACAGACATTTTTCTATATAATAAATATTTAAATATAATTGGTATTTTATACGAATTTTCAGTAGAAGGAAATCATATGAAAAAGGAAATAAACGATTCACTCCTACAGCATTTTGAAAAATTTAAAAGTGAATAACCATTTAATAAAAAAAAATTTATTTTTAATAAACGTATACGTAATAAATAAATGATTAAAACGAAATAATGATATAAAAATAGAATTCCCAAAATCCCAATGAACAATTTCCATAGCAGTATTTTTTGATTAAAAATCAAAATACTCCTGTAATAAGAATTTTTTCGAATTATAATGAAAATAAAATAATATAGACACATATATCATATATATATACAATGTATCATTTTTATATTCCGATTTTTACACATATGAGAAAAAGAAATTTTTATTGTACTTTTCGTGATTTTTCTTAGAAAATCAAATTTTCCAACCTACTGAACAGTAAGAACAGTAACAAAAGGATCAGCTTTTAAGAACATTTTTTGCAAAGACAATCATACAAAAAAAAAATTGTATCGCAGTGTTTTATTTTGCTTTTCCTATACTAACAAATTAACTGGAGTTTTGATTTTTGATTTATATTTTTCAAAAGACGCTTCTACATTTGGAATACGACTTTTGAGTTTTCCATTTTCTATTGATGGTGTAACAAAATTAGTAATTTTTATATGACTATATAGTCCAAGGGTATAATAAATTTGCCATTACGTTTGTGGCGCATAGAAGGAGAGAGGGTAGATATAGACTCAAGTGTATGGTTCGGATCAGAATCGAAAAATAAATCGATTTAGCTATGTATGTCCGTCCGTCCGTTCTTCCGTCCGTCATCACGATAACTCAAAAAGTAAAGGAGCTAGGATTATGAAATTTTCACAAATTCGTTTTTATGCAAAAACCGGAATCGCTATTTAAATCCAGCCATTTTGGTCCACGGGATCGAGTACCTGCCATACAACTTCTAATTTTATATGAACATTACTCTATACCTATGGAAGCTGCGTGACTGAAATTTTGCCAAAAATAGTTTAGTGTAATGGCCAAATTTGCTGCAAAATTTGGTTGGTCTACTGCAAAGGGTTCGAGTAGCTGCCATACAACTCCTTCTTTTATATGAGCATTACTCTACACCTAATAAAGCTGAATGTTTGAAATTTTGCCAAAAGTAATTAACCGGATGATATAATGTATATGTTACGGTCATACGGGTATCCCAGAGTTAACACAGTCTACTCTACTACACTCTTCCTCGTTTTTAGTTGAAATTTTCATTTTAAATATTTAGAGTAATTTTGTGGTCTTTATTAATCATGAATCAATTAATATCAAATTTTATTTTGAAAAATTCCGAAAATCTGCATTAATTTTATTTTAATTAGCTTAAATATTATTGACCCACAGATTAACCCTTGTAGTTATAAGCTACTTTGTAACTATGTTCTTTGCAACATTTTATCCCAAATTAAATTTGTAAATCATAATATTTAATCGGCTTATTTTTTCCCATACAAATATAAACATCCTTTTTCCGGATAAACTATAGGACCAATTTTAATGAAACAACAACCAAAAGAAAGGCTTTTATTGTTTTCATAGGACAATGATATTTTTTTTTTAGAATATTGCGTTTTTTCAGGTGAAAACCCGTGTTGAATTTAACGTAAATTTGAATTTAACGGTCACGCTGTTAAAAGTTAAGGCTTATGATTCTAATATTATGCGCCGACTTTCTGGGTAAAAGTAATTCATTTTCGGTTGTAACTCGCAGCTCAATCAAACTATTATACATATGCGCCGACTTATGTCTTTCTTTTTTTTGTTTAGTTCAATCAAATGTTCAATGAACAAGGAGATTTAATATTTTTTAAAATTGTTTTTTTTTTGTTTTTGTTTTTTCTTTATCTTAAAAAGTGAACGAAAAAAAATGAATATTGAATGTTCTATTCTATTCCAAATGAAAGCAATACATTTGGTTCATACAGTAGTTTTCATTTATAACGAACTCGGTTCAACTTTAATTATAATAAACTTTACACTTTTTGATAAAGAATTAAATTTTACCTAAAAATGAAAGTTTTTTATTACATTGATATTTCTTTTATTTAAAATTATTATATTTAATTTTGTAGCTTGGTGATTAATTTAGTATTTTTTTATTTATTTTTGAATATAAAAAAAATCATAATAACGCATCAAAAATACAAAAAAAATTTCATTAGAAGAAAAAGCTTGAGGCTTGAGGCTGACACATCAAATAAAATTTTAGCAAATGAGTTCGAAGTGTCCATTCTAGAATCAGCACATTCTACAATGTTCAAGTTTTATACTAAGTTTTCAAATTCCACAGCATTCTTTTAAAACGACATTCGTTTATTACGACGAATATTTTCCGTCCCATCATGGTCGTTATAACCAAAAAGCACTGTACTTTGTTTTCGTTTGCTTAAAAATTTTTTTTTTTTAAATCGTATATTGTTCTTGGTTTTTGTTAAATTTTTAGTAAAATAAGAAACCGACTTCTGATAAATAATATTTCTTAAGAAAAATGATTTGTCACTTATAGAACAACCAAATTCAGCGTGTACGGCGTTCAGTTTCTGTCAAAAAATTTTGAAATAAGTTGTTATGTAAATAAATTTACATGCGAGCTTACGCGACGTACTGTGCCTCGGAGTTTTAAAATTTAAAAATTGACAAAGCGTATAAAAATATTGTAATAGTTTTTTCTTATGTTGCTACGATTAAATTTTAAAAATAAAATATTTTAAAATAATATTTTTTTAAAATAATTTTTTTTAAAACATATATTCAAAATAATTGAAATATGTTTGCAAAAATGAGATAGCATATAAAATAGTTATTGTTTTTTCTTATGTTGTTATTGTTCTAAAAATAAAATATTTTAAAATAATATTGTTTTTAAAAATACCTATATTTTTTTAAAAAATACTTTACATTATATTCAAAATAATTGAAATACCTATACATAGTATGTTTGCAGAAACAAAAAAATAACATTTCTTAAGAAAAATGATGTGTTCTTTACAGATCAACAAGAATAAACGCGTAGCGCATGCAGTTTCTGTCAAAAAAATTTGAAATAAGTAGGTATGTTGTGTACTGTACTTCGGAATTTAAAATTTTAAAATTTGACAAAGCCTATAAAAATATTGTAATTGTTTTTTCTGATGTTGCTACGATTTATATTTCAAAATAAGATATTTTAAAATAATATATATTTTTTTTAAAAAACATACATTCACAATAATTGAAAATTCCTATAATATGTTCGCAAAAAAAAACTAAACACTAATCTTAAACTTAAATAAAAGTTGTCGTATAATTTCTGTCAAAAAATTTACAAATAAATAGGTACATGAACTTTCATGAGAGCAACCAAAATACGCGTAACGCGATGTACTGTAATCGAATTTTTAAAATTTACAAATGGTTTTTGGTTTTTCTTATATTTCTAAGATTATGTTTTAAAAAATATCTTATATTGAAAAAAATTCAAAATATACCTATTATATGAAATTAATAAAATTTTTTGTTCTAAACTAAGACATTCAAATAAATTTTAGCAAATGAGTTCGAAGTGTCCATTCTAGAATCAGCACATTCTACAATGTCCAAGTCTTATACTAATTTTTCACAATTCACAGCATTCTTTTAAAACGACATTCGTTTATTACGACGAATATTTTCCGTCTCATCATGGTCGTTATAATCAAAAAGTACTGTATTTTGTTTTTGTTTGCAATTTATTATAATACAGTAGGTACTAAAAAAAAATTTTTTGTAAATCGTAAATTGTTGTTGCTTTTTGTTAAGTTTTTTGTAAAATTAAAATCCAACTTCTGAAATATGCAGAAACTGAAAAAAAAAAATAATATTTCTTAAGAAAAATGATTTGTTTCTTATTGATTAGCCAAAATCAGCATGTACGGCATTCAGTTTCTGTCAAAAAATTTTGAAATAATTAGTTATGTAAAAAAATTTACATGAAAGCATACGCGACGTACTGTAGTACCTCAGAGTTTTAAAATTTAAAAATTGACAAAGTGTATAAAAATACATATTGTAATTGTTTTTTCTTATGCTGCTGCGATTAAATTTTAAAAATAAAATATTTTAAAATAACATTTTTTTTTTAATTATTTAGTTTAAAACATACAAATATTCAAATAAATTGAAAATACCTACAATACAATATGTTTGCAAAACTAAAAAAATTATCTTTCTCAAAAAAAGTTATTTGTTCCTTAGGTCCCAACCGTACAGCGTATAATAAAAAAAAAAACCTATTCCTTAGGTCCCATAAAAGCGTACAGCGTATAATTTCTGTCAAAAAATTGAGAAATAAATAGGTACATAAATTTACATTAGAGCAGCGAAAATACGCGTAACGCAATGTACTGCATCTCGGATTTTTAAAATTTACAAATATTGACAAAATGTATAAAAATATTATTATTGGTTTTTCTTATATTTCTAATATTATGTTTTAAAAAATAATATTTTTTTACAATAATTTTTATTAAAAAATATCTTATATTCAAAATACCTATAATATGAAATTAAAAATATTTTTTGTAGGTACTAAATTAAAACATTCAAATAAATATTTTTGATAAATTAAATATTGTACGCGCGTATCGATTTACCGATAATGGATATGTAGACAGACGTATTGACGTACTGCCGTATAAAAATTGTACGTCATATGTTTTAGATTTCATTCTAATAATTGAAAAGTTTATTTCACACTTTCAACATCGAATAATGCTTTTTTATAATTAAAAAAACTATTTTTAGTTTTACTTTGACAAAACGAACGAATTTTATATATCAAAAAGTGTACATGAAGATTAGATAGGCGTAGTTTGTAAATGGAACGCTAATTTTTGTTTCAGGAGTACATAATTGGCAGATTATCATCATATATATATTTGACATTTTAAAACCACCTGTCATTTGCGAAGTTAATTATATTTAATAGTATTTAAATATTAATAAAGTGAAAAAATTAAGGTTTATTGCTGATATAAATATAAAGAATATTTTTTAATATGGAAGGGGGTAAGTGCTTATTGGTTATCAAATAAAAAATATGATTTAACATAACCTATTCAAATGAATTTTAATTAAAGCCATCTGCCGGAAATTATTTATCTACTCTGTCATATACTCTTTTACAAGGGCTGAAGTAGCTGGCAATAGTTGAGAGTAGAAAAGAGTTTAATCCCCTTAAAGGAATAAAAGCAATAATATTTATTTGTTTTAAAAAACTTATGAGTCATGGCTCATGACCATGTATAGAAATACATTTTTGTCAATAAAAAACTTAGGAAATATTAAATAAATAAACTAGACAAAAAGATATAAAGTAAACTAAGCAATTCAGAATCATTTTTCCCATGTTTTCAGAACTTTAAATAGGCATACATTTGTAGTAAAAATTTACCCATGTAGCTATTAAATTTAAAAATGAAAAAAGGCTAGGAAAAATTTATTCTTTAATTTATTGAAAAACTTTTTTTTTTGCTATAAATCTTAAGATTGAGATTTATAAAAAGACTTCTGTCAACTTGACTATTTTTTGTACTTCTGGCAGCTTCAATATAATATAATACTAAATACTAAACTTATGAATTATGATTTGTTAAATTTTGTTGCACATATTATGTATTCATTCATAGAGTTTTTTAATTAGGATACAGAATACGTACAACATTGTTCATATCGTACTAAAATGTTTAGAAAAAAGTACAGTTTGCTATATGAAGGACAGCATTAACTCGAATTTTGGGTTCTTGACTTCAATAAATATATGTATATGTTTAGAATTATGTATTTATTAGAATAATATTTATATGTATTTAGAATTTTAATTTAATTTAACTGTACCAATTTATCCTCTCTTTAAAGCGGCTTAAGCTATAGAAATAAACTCAAAAATCAGTACTTGACAACGTTTTAATAATTAAAAAAAATTATAAATATTTTTTAAGCAAATTTGAAGCGCAAGAACTGTTGACAACACTGTTGGCATAATTTTTATTATGTATAGTCTAATATAATTTACACATAACGAATTTTATATGTTAACTTAAAAGCAAAAATAGCTCGAATTTCGAGCACAGGGCGATACTAGTAATTTATTAATTCATGACTAAATAAACAAACAATTTTAATCCACACTTTATAACTAACATTTCTACAGATTTCTATTAGAATATATTATAAACCAAAATTAGATTTCATGATAAAGTCAGTAGATTTGCTTTAGAGTTATCATGAGTGCGTCACATTAACTTGGTTTAGTAAATCATTTTTTTTAAAACTCGCTCTCAGAAAATTTTGCGTTTTTTAAAAAATCTCGTTTAGAAATTTCGTATTATTTAAAAATCTCATTTTTAAGTATTTGGATACAAAATTGGAATTAACAGCCTTTCCCAGAAGATAGAAAAAAGAGATTTTCCATAAACGAGATTTTGCGAAAATCCAGAGTTTACTAAACCGATATTTTAATTTTAACCCTATTTATTACAAATGAACAATTCTTCCAAAGAATTTTGTACATTTACAGTTATATTAGAACATAACCTCTTAATAAAATTCATTCATTTTCATATTGATTGAAAACATTTTAAATTATCTTGTAAATTTAAATAAACTAACTCTCAAATAAACTTATTATTTGAGCTCCAATTATTTTAGAAATTCTATGAATAATCTTTTTTTGCCGGGAGCTTTTTAATTTTCTTAAGCTAGACATAAATCACCGATTTAGAATATAAAGTTTTACAAAACTATTGTACAATTAGTTCAGAGCAACTAAAGTAGTGAAATCGTAATATATACACGGAGATACATTCGTTTTAAATTAAACCCAAGCATTTCCTCATAAGTTAGAAATATTATATATTTGATGGGCACACGCGACATCTACCCTACCTATTCTAATAGCTGAGGTGTATTGCACTCATTCTGCTGGATCAGTCTAAAATTCCTAAATTTTTTTAACATATTGAGAATGTCAATTTTCCAAAAAAAAAAACTTTAAATATAACAAAAACTTTTAAAAAGTGTCTAACAATTAAAAAATATTTAGTTTCATTTATTACACTTTTTCTTGTAAATTTTTTTTTTTTCTCTTTCTAACTTAAATAAAAATTTTCCTGACTTTTTCCGCAAGCAACAAATACCTGACTTTACAAGGTCTTTTACTAATTACTTTTTTTTTTAACTTCTCCGTTTTTTTTTTATTTTATTTAATTTTCTTTAGATCAGATTTTATTTAAAAAAAAAGATAAGCATTTCATTTTCTTCCTCTCTCTTAAACTTCAAACAAAGGAAACCGAAAAAAATACCAAAAAGAGACAGAAAATGATGAGAAAAAAATTTATAAAATATTTAATTGACTAACTTTTTTTTTGGCACTATTCAGCAGAAAACAATACGTAAAAAAAAAGAAAACCTTAACTAAAAAAAAATGTGAAAAAGAAAAACAATGGACAATAGCAAGGAAAAGTAAAGGAAAAACTCGGTAAAGGTAAACTGGATTTGTATAGCCCACTATTTAATAGAACCAGTATTAGAAGCATTTTTTTAAATAGAGTTTTTGTAATACTAATGGTTATTAATTCATTCTTTAAACTTTTCATTTATTAAAATTCTTCATCTTTAATATTATACAAAATATTTTGAGACGAGGGAAGTTTTACAAAAACCGTTATATAAACTCCAACGATTCGGTTTATAATAACTTAATTTTTTAAAAGCCAAAATAATCAAACTTTTTCGACTTTTCCTAACTTCCATCAAAGTTGTGATTATTCGGAAAATCCAATTAAGTTAAAAAAATAAATTAACAAAATAGTAATATTTTATTCATGCCAATTATTAGATCTCATACCCTATAATCAAATCAAAAAATAAAAATAAGGAATAACAATATATTAACAAAAAGTAAAAAAAAGGAAAAAGCAAAAAATCAAAATTGAATGACGTGGGAAAACTAAAAGCAAAAACAAAAAAAAAAAAAAACCATTATAATAAAAATAACATACACCTAATTTTTTATTTTTTTCATATTAACAATGCGGAAATGATATCTTTACGCTATTTAATTTTTAAACTTTTATGGTATGCATGAAAATCGACCCAAAAGAAAAACCATATTAAAGCTTAAAAAAAAATTGTATCGCCAATTTAATTACCTGTAATTATTAAAACCATTTTGTGCATGTGAATGTATCGAAATAGGATGCCCTTTCATTTTTGAAAATTGTTGCCTAAGCTTAGAAACGTTTTAATTGATCTGAATCTTTATTAAATTGCCATATTTGGATTTTTCGATGATATGTACTTTGAAGCCATATATTAAATCTTGGTCTCGGGTCTCGGGACGGTACTCAGCATTTAATATATGGTATTGATTATCTGACTTATGGCGTAGCGGTTAAGAGGGCAAGACTGCTTAAGTGAAAGATCTCGTCGTGAAACTCCGATCAGTTCATAATCTAATACCAGAATATCGTAAAATTGTATAATTTTATCGTAATTGTTGATACCGTAATATCAAATAAGATTCTATAAAAATATATATATTCTAACTATTGTGTAAAATAATAGATGGCTCACAAAATTTTGTATTTTTGTATTTATAATCTCTTATACAATCTCTGCTTAGTGAAAGTAAGGATCTTAGTGAAGATAAGGATCGAAACTGAAGCTTAGTTTTTATCGGATTTATGGGATTTAAAAATATTAGAAACTAGGGTTCCATTCCAGCTAGAAATATTTGTCAAAAATACATTCTTCTGTATGCGTTCCTTAAAATAAAACTTTTAAAAGTTCCTTTAAAACCTCTAGTAACACTATTAAATTAGACTCTAATGAATTCCAAATTTCATTTTAATATACACAAAAACCACAATGCAGATTTTTTTTTTTAATTTAAAACTGTCTTAAAATCTAACAATGTAGTAGTTGTACTCTTCAACACAGTATCTGTTTTAGAAATTTAAATTTAAAAAATTGTATATGTTATTTAAATTTATAAAAAAAAAAGAATAAAAATAAAATAAAACATTAAAATACAAAACAATAGAATTTTTTTGTTTTTAGAAATATTTTTCCTCACCTTAAAGAGTTTAATTAAGTCATATATGAAAACAATAGACTCTTGAATACAATAGAAATTCAATTGTGTGCTTGTCTATATTCAAAAGTTCAAAACTAAACAATAAATTTTTTTTTTTAAAAATTAAATAATTGCATATTTTAAGGGAAAAATGAGAAAAAATTCTAAAAAAAAAAATTTGGATTTTTATTAAAAGGAAAAATATAATACTTTTGAAATTAAATTTAGGTTAATAAAATAATAATCTGCCATAAGACATGGGGAAAAATTGGAGGATTTAGAAGGAAATTTTAAATTAAAGTTATGGAGAAGAAAAAGAAAAGAAAATATTTTTTGACCTTTCTTTTTTAAAAAATTATAATTTATGGATTTAAAAACTTTTTTTTGCATTATTTTTATTAAATGGGAAATTTCCCATTCATGGAAAAACTTGTTTGCATGTCATTTTGGAAAATTTTAAAATTTTTTTAAGAACTATGTGATTGGTTTTAAAAAAAAATTTGGTTCGGAATATTTTTAAATAATATATAATGCAGTTTAAAATGAAATTTGAATCTAAATTAAAAATATTTCTTCTTTTAAGATTACACTTGCAGTAAAGGGGTTCAGAAGACTATCTTTTTAGTTTGAAATAATGGCAAATTATTAATTAGTAACCAGAGGTCCGGCACGAAACGAAATAAAAATGAAATAAAAAAATTATTTCGCCGATTAAAATATCAATTGGAACTTTAATTACAAAACCAAACAAGTGAAGGATATAGTTTCATACTGAGTTTAATTTTGGAAATATATACACTGGTGACTAAGTTACTGATTTATAAAAATGGGTAATTTTTAACTAATAGCCCAATGGAGAAGGTTTCCAAATTTTACTAAGCAAACTTATATTAATTCTCGAGGACCTAAACCCACTTCTCCTTTTCCAAAATTTTGTGGTTTTAGAAATTAAATTATGATTTCCTCTCTAAGAAAAAATGGTTAAAACTAAGAGAACCTTTCTTCAATTTGAGAAACCACTTTTAAATTTAAGGAAAACCTTTTACACATGTTAAAGCATTATATTGGCCTTTAAATTTTATACAAACATTTTGAACGAGTATTTAAGTAACACGTGCACAAAAATAGCAAAATGTCAAGTTTCGAACACTTACAGATTTAAAACAGAAGGCGTGACAAAAACATTTCCTTAGTCTACTCCTACTAATTTCTCCCAGAATTTTAAGTTTCTAGCTTGAGTAGTTCAGGTGATATGAGAGGCCAAAAATTTTTCAAAAATTGAGTATAGCTCAGTTTAAAACATTGAATTTTAGTACGGTATGGCAACCCTATGAATTACGTTTTAAAAATTTATAAAGCTTATAAAAGCAAATCTCTTTTACCGTTTGAATTGATTGTCGTCTTTAATCAGATTGAAAATAAATTTCAAATAGCTCTTGTTATAACAATTTAAATTTAGGGTTTTTTCAGACTTTGAAAAATTGCAGCTCCGTAACTGATGACGCTACATAAAAAAGTTTTTCCACGAATTAATTTTTTCCAATACCTACTGTTTTTGTAAACATACTAACGGACGGGCAGAATGAAACTATATAGTCAAATTTTTACAAAATCTTTTGAAAATGTGCTAAAAACTCAAGTTTCACACGCTTTTACAATTTATAAATAAGGAAAAAAATTAAAAATCCTAGCAGCCGGGTAAACAAAATTTGAAAAATTATTTGTGATTTTTTAGAAGAAACTGAGGACATCAAGAAAAAATTACCAAGTCCGCTCTGACAAAAAGCTTTCAAATATTATGTGTGCCACTTTTTATGACTTCTATAAATTTGTTTTCGCTTTTTAAGTGTCTGCTACAAATCCGGCTTTTTCACAAATTTGAATTCGTCTTCTTCGGATCAAAACTTTTGTCATTCTCGGAGAGAACAACATTTTAAAGAGTTAGCGATTTTTGTTTCAATATAATTTCGATCCGGACCTCTGATTATAAAAGCATAATTTCTATACTATTCAGATACCACCCATGACTTTCCAAAGGAAACATTGACATGTTCATTAGAACTCTTTTAGTCATATTAACTTTTAAGTATTAAGGAAGGTGTTCTTTTAGATGAAAGAACTTAAATAATTTAATTTACTTTAAAATCTAGATTGAGTGGTTGGTTAAATGTTCAAAAATTATCAAACAGAAATAATCTTTTTGAATTGAAACAACTTTAATAAAATTGTGTCATGGTACAATCTACAAGTAAACACAAATATACATATACATATAAATAAATAAATTAAAGCACAATTAAATTCATATAGGTAGGTACTTAAAAACGGAATCAGAATAAAAAAGAAATTTAAATAAAAAAAAAATGTTTATTTGTATTTTTCTTCTTTTTTTTTGTTTTTTCTTAATTAAATTAAATTTTGTTGATTTCTATATTATGTTTTATTCTTGTTACTGTTCATGTTCTTTGTTTATTTGTTTGTTTTTGTTCCATGTGTTGATGTTTATTTAAACACTTAAAAGTCAGTTGTATTTTTTAACAAATTAAAAATTCAAAAATAAAAAGTAAAATTTTGTCGAACATTTCTTTGTTTTTAAAACAAATGATAAATTGTTAAAGTTTTAATTTTATTTTAAATAAGAAGCAAATATAAAACAAAAACAACAACAAAATAATAAAATATTCAATTGTTTGAGAACTTGAAGCATTTTCAAATTTGTTTTTCACAAAACGGTCAAAGAATTTTTGTACAGCGCTATGAGTGTTCGTATCTCAGAATCAGGTTTTATTACAATCTTGTTTTTTTTAGATGTTGGCTAAAGTCCGATAAAATTAAAAAAGTCAGGATTTTTTTTATTTTTTAGCCCTCCAGTACTTTGGTTTACTAAATTGGTAAACTAAATAATAACTCAATTAATGATTTTCTTATATTAAAGAACTTTATCCTTTAGAATTTTAGGTCTTCCTCTAATTATATTATAGAGATTATGTTGTACAAAACTTTAAAGCCTTTCACCGTATTAAATTATTTGGAAAAAATTGTGCTGAATACCAACATGTACAAAATCATAATTTCTTAATTTTCGGCTTTATTTTAACTAATTTTTGAAAAAGAAATAAAGCCAAAATTCTAAAGAAATAAAGCCAAAAATATTTTAAACATGAGATAAATCAAAGTTAGTATTGTAGCTTTTTCCAGAATCTGGTATATCTGAATATACCAGATTTTGAATCAGGAAGGATTTTTTAGTACATAAATACATTTGGACAAAAGGGATTACCCTGATTTTGAATCCAACTCCTAAAATATATCTTAATCCAAAATTTCACATACACACATATCTGAGAAATCGGCAATCCTAATTTTGAATCCAAGGAGATTTATAATATATATTTGTATATAAATATTCTGCATAAGGGGAATACCCTGATTTTGAATCCAACTCAAAAATCCATCCTAATTCAAAATCGCACGTACACATATACTCTAGAAAAAGCGTACAACCCTGCTTTTGAATACAACCATTAACAAATGTAATTTCACAAAATTTCTGTTTGCACATTAAAAAAAAATTCGCAATTTGAAATAAAATCAAATTGGCTTTATTTCAATTTTTCATATTGAAATAAGACCAAAATTTTAAAATTCCTTTTTTGAGTTTATTTCAAATATTATAATTAAATAAAGACGATTGGCTTTATTTCATATGGCTTTATTGCGTGTACCCCCTTTTATGTTTATCGTTAAAAATTGTTTACAGTATAATATTTGTTGCACAATTTGATTTAGCAACAAAATGTTTATTTGATGTCTAATGAAATATGAATAAAAAATCTGAACATAATATGGGGGACGTGAATTAATGCCATAGGACTTATAGTAAATTAACAATTCAAGTCAATTTACTTTAATTCCTCAAAAATTGGAAATAACTTTAATTTCTTTGACATTAATGCACGACACCCATAATATGATTTAAAGTTTTCCTTCCTTGTTCTTTACTTCCATTTAGGACATGCATATACAAATTTGCATCCTAACAGTTACAATTACATAAAATATAATATTAAATTTTATAGAAAATCTAAATAGATAGTACATGTACATATGTTTATCTAATATACTCAAATTAAATTATAATATACAATTAATTTTAACCATTTTTTTTTTTCAAACTTTATTTAACTTTCATTGAATATAAAAAATGATGCCATGAATTACAAAAAAAAAGAAGATTGTTGCATCTAACTCTGCTAGAAAAAGATTAATAATTGTTGTAAAACACATTTGTTGCATTATATATTTTTTTGTATGTAAATATAAATAAATACTTAAAACATATATGTACATATGATATCATGTATTTAGTATAAAAGTTAATTAACTCTCTTTGTATACTAAAGATACTCTAAATAGAATAAATCATATCTCTATTATAAATGAGTTTCTTTCATAAAGGTAATTGCTTTTGCTGTTTTTTTTTTTTTGTATTTTTTTTAAATAATTTTTTAAACTATGAAAGTTTTAAAAAATAAAATAAAAATTTATATTAATAGTTATAGTCAGTTTTGTAAACAGAAGTAATTTATTATCCAACTGTTTATATTTCACTTGTTTATTTTTTAAACTAAATAAAACAACACTAATTTTTTTTAAACCCTGCAGAGTATATTTGAAATTGAATTTAAGTGTATAAGTTTCCATGTACAATAAAAAATAGACATCATAAACAGCTTTATAAAACATTTTATTTAAAAATTCCGAATAAGTTCAGAAGAATAAAGAAAACTTTTTTAATTAACTGAGATACTAAAAAGTATTGAAAATAACCTAAGATTTGGCTTAGTACGCTGGTTATTCCGAATAATCTCCGAAGTATAAAACAAGATTTTCTTAATTTCATAAGGTACCTACTAAACATTTAATATAATTCACACAAGATAAAGATACTAAGCGAAGGCTTCAGTTCAACTCTAGCTTAGTTTCAGCATCAGAACTGAAATAAAAATTACGAATAAGTTCCGAAAAAACTAAAAAGTTTTTAAAAATACAATATTAATTATAGCATTGATCGAAACTGCAGTATAAATTCCGAATAAGTTTCGAAAAACATTAAAAACTTTTCATAATTACAGTATGAAAATTATCATAGTATTGATAGGAATATATTAATATAATCTAGCTTAGTATAAGCGAAACTGAAGTTTAAATTCCGAATAAGTTCCGAAAAACATAAAAAGCCGTATACAGTATTGATTATAGTATTGATAGAAATATATAAATATAATCTAGCTTAGTATAAGCGAAACTGAAGTTTAAATTCCGAATAAGTTCCGAAGAACATAAAAGCTTTAAAGCATTTATTAATTAGAGTATTGGTATTAATAGCCTTAATATCTTCAGCAACCTTCTTGGACTTTTAATTAACTTATTTAAGAATTCAAAAGTAATCAATATTTATTAAAGAACTTAAGATATTTTAAACGTTTATAATAGTTTAGAAACTGCTACCAAATTTTATATAAATTATTACATATAAATATAAAACTTATATTTTACAAAAAAATATATAAAAAATATTATAATTCCATTAAATAGAGCTAAAAATTATATACTTAAGAATAGAACAAAAAATCTAAAAAAATAAAATTCATTTATTAAAAGTAATTTAATGATATTTTTTAACATAAGTCTATGGAAATTATAATGAAAAATAATTATAAGATACTTTAAAAATGGAAAAAAATTTTTAAACTAACTTTTATAAAAAAAAAGTAGATCATATTTTATTATAATTTTACATTAAAACCTTGAAATACATTCTGCAGAACATTATTGTATACTTTAATAAACTCTTGAATTACGTTTGACGTAAGTAAAATATATTGAAATTTTAGTAGATACCTAGTAAAATTAGCCTAGAAATAGAATATACAAAATTTTTAAATTTTTCATAAATTGTTTTTAAAATTTAAATTTTTTTTAATAATTAATTATGTTTAAAACGATTATTAATTTTCTAGAAACTCAGTTTAGTTTGATTGCTAAATTAAATCAATTCTGTAAGGCTTTAATTTAGGATCCTTACTTTATACACTTAAAATAGGTCGACAAACATAATGTTTTTCCAAAAATTTCGATTGTACTAAGTTTATGAACTTGGAAAAATTTTAGACTTACAATATCAGGATTATAACACTTTTCCAAAATATTTAGGCAATGTTTACGGATTCAAGAGCGGGGTGAAGTCTTTTTACCCAATATGTATAATTATTTTATGTGTATGAGTTGAAAATCTGAATTAGGAGAAATTTTTAAATTGATTTCAAAAGTTGGATTTCAATAACTTGAACAGATGGGATTAGGGAAATTTAGCCCCGGCAATCATAAGATTTTTATTATTGAAAAATGTACGAAAATTTAATTTTTTAGAGATAATTAGAAATAAGCTCTATAATAAATAATTATAATATTTTGTTACATAATCCTGGGGTTGGTCATCGAAAAATATTTCAGAAATATTGGGTCCTTCACATATTTTTTAGAGGTAATTAGAAATAACCTCTATAATAAATAATTATAACATTTTGTTACATAATCCTGGGGTTGGTCATCGAATAATATTTCAGAAATGTTGGGTTCTTCACATATTTTTAATTTCCTGAGATGAATTATGCAATTAACCCTACACTTACACAATTACTTACACAATTAACATAACCTTACACTAAGGCCTATTTCTATACAAGGTCTACTAATAATTCTGCAGATTCCTTAGTTTCAAAACTCAAATTTTATAGGAAATGGCCATCAAAGTAGCAGAAAAGAATCGTTCTCAGTGTTACCAGCTAAAAGTATTTATCAAAATTTAGCAAGTCTAAATATAAAATTAGAGTAGCTCTTCGCTTTCAGAAATGTTTCGCGGATTACTTACTAAATTCTAATTAATAAAAAAAATTGTAACGTGTTACCTTGCATTTTTCATAAAGTCATATCATTTATTAAAAGTATTTATTTAAAGTCAATGCACTCAGATTGAATGTTTTTTTTTAAATTGCCTCAATCACTTTTTGGTTTTGTTATAATATTGAAAATCAGGGGGTTTGTTTTGTGAAGGTAAAAATCATTCTAATTTCAATGACTTCCTTTTTCCTTTTATATAAACTTACATTTTATATTATATAAAAATGTATATCATAAATAATTTCCAACATTATTGTATTTTTCAATAACGTTGAGTATATTCACATTAAAACATATTAAAAATTTATAATAAGTAGATATTGATTACCTATAAAAATCACTTCAAAACAAAGACACAAAACACTTTTTCATTAAAAAAAGTATCTATTATATTTTATGAAATTAATAAAATGTTTTATTTCATCTACAAAAATTGTAATTGCAAATATTCACATTTTTATAATAACATATTTTCTATTCAAAAGAATTACATTTTTTTTTTTTAAATAAAGTAAACTCATTTGGGAAATCATGAGTAAAAATGATTACTAATAAAAGAGGAATTAATAACAAATGATTACAATTGACAAATTGATAAAAGAGGTATAAAATTATAAAAAAATAAATATTAATAACTCTAATCAAAAATACTTTTATGTATTAATGTGTAATAATTTAAAAATTGAATAAATACAAACAAATGAAAGAACAGCTAATATGGATTCTTATTCATATATTTAAGTAAAAATATTGAACTTAATAAGTATAAAATATAATTTTACATTTAATGTAAGGGTATTTGAAATATTTATTAATTCTGAAAATGTTTAAAAGTTTCAAATGTTTAAAATATATTTGTTAAGCCGTTTCGCCTCAAAAACTTTTGGGTTTGAGATTCTTTTAGCTTCATAATTTGTACATTTATCACACTAGGCAAAAGGTAGTTGAGGATCGAACAAAGTAATTAAATTCATGTACTCATTCTGGCTCATTATTCCTTGACAGAGTGTCAACTATGTAAGTTTATTTAATAATAAAAGATTTTACGTATTTAACCTTTACATCACCACGTTTTTAATAAGAGTAATATAAACTTTTAGGTAGTTATGACTCTCAGATCCTTCATTTAAACTTCATTTTTATATATAGATTACACTAACAATTTAATTTATTTAAAATTTTATTAAATTTTCATAATTATTGCAGCACAATTTAAAATAATATTTATTTTTATAGAAACTCCTGGAACGACTCTACCTTTTTAATATTTTTTTTTCGGATAGCAGTCCAGTTTATACAAAATTATGGAAAACAATTAATCTAAAAGCTTTAAATGGAATTTGTAATTTGTAATTGGATACTTTCAACCTCAGTTAATACCTTAAATTCTGATATGTACTTCCCAATTAAAGAAGTTTTGCCAACACCTTTTATTTAAGCTTAATGTAGGATCAAAAGATCAGAACTATCATAGACATCAGTCTTAAATAAACTAATGTAAACTTTGGTGTTAATATTAATTGGAACAATTTTCAAACCAAATTATTCAAATAACTAGGTTTAAATATAATAGAAATTGAATATTTTAAATATAGGTAGGTATCTATTAAAAAGCTCTACAACATTAAAGCGGTTAACATAATCATAGGCTTAAAAATGCTGAAGACTAAAAATTTTCAAATTTGCAAAACAATAATCAGTGTACGATTAGAGTTATAATTAAATATTTATAAAACATATCAAATAAGATTAGAATAAAAACTAAATATGGATTAAAATAAAAATTAAAATTATAAATATACAAATTATGTACATAGATAAATTTTTGACTAAAATCTCAAAAATCATGAACCTTTGACTACCACACAATTTTATTAGACTTAAATTCTATTAGAAATGAATTGAAACTTATGCCAAATATTTTTGAAGAGATTTCTTTTTATAGAAATTTCTGATTTTCAATTAGAAGCTCTTGAATTTTAAGCTCCAGATTTATTATAAATTTCAATTGTTTCTTTATGATATTGCAATCCTACACAATTAAGTCTAAAAGAACTTGCAAGAAAAAATTTAAATATTATTACATTTTAAATATTCTGTTGACAATAAGTTAGAAAAAACTAAACTTACGACATCTGAAGTAATGATTAGCGATTTCTCAAGTTTTGGTTTAAGAAACATTTTTTAAGGTTTTTTTGAGTGTTTAATAGAACGGCTGTACACTGTTAAATTTTTTGTAGTATTTAGCCTGGCAACAATTTAAAAGTAATAAGGTTACGGATTTTCTATAAAAAATTATATAAACAGCTAAAGTTAAGGATTTTAACACCGAATATTAAACTGTTACAATAGTTTATTTACACTTTTTATTATTAAACATATTTAATAACACTTGACTTATAAATAAGTGTGTTTTACGGTTCAAAACATAAAAATAAAAATAATTTATTATTTTATTTTTATTTTTATTATTTGTCTATAATATGACGTAATCACAATCAATTATTGAAAAAATTTTTAAATTTATATGTAAATCTTTGATATATTGTTTCAACTCACAGATGATCTTAATAATTTTTTTATATAAAGGCATGTGTTCGATCAAAATTTATTTGGAGTTGTCTGGGTTGTCCAGTACCAGTATTACCCATTGAGGAATCCAACAATGTTAAATGGACAAAAAATTACAGTTTGAATTTGTTTTTTGAAAGTTTTTGGTATGTAATTATGTCTGAATGCATTAAAGAATGCAAATAAATTAAATTTATATTTCATTTGTTGTTTTTGTAAAATTGTAAAAAATTTTTAATATTAAACATATTCAATAACACTTAACTTATAAATAAATAAGTTATTTAATAAACTATAATATAAATTCATTTAAGTGTTAAAATATATTTAATTTGCATTGGGATAAAAATAATTTCTATTAAATTATAAAATAAATATTTTTCGTATTCAAAAATATAAAATTCACAAAAACAATTTTTAATTTCTACTTTATTAAAATATTTTGTTTATTTTCAATTATAAAATTTTTCGTAAATTGGAGTAATTAGTAAAATTATCACATAAAAACAAATAACATCACCAATGTTTTATAGAACAGAACATAATTATATTTAAAAGAGAACGTTATATATTTTAATAGCAAAAAAAATTTTAAATAAATTTACTTTTCATCAAATAAAAAATAAAATACAAAAAAAACAAAAACAAATTACTAAAAATTTTTTAATATTAATCTTCTTTATTATTCATTTTATTTTAAATTTAATCTATGATTTACCTACTACTATTCAAAATCATGAGACCGAATTTTAATATGATGAACTAAATACAAAAATATTATATATATATATAAATATATATATAAATGAATGGAGGCTGGATGATATTTTTCCATTTCAAAAAGTAAATTAATGATGTATAATTTATATGCAATGTACAGAAAAATAAAAAATTAAAAAAATAAAAATTAATAATATAAATTATTTTTTTTGTATTCAGAATTGCATTTTGTTTTTTACTTGCATTTGAAAATGAAATAAACAGAAAAATTTTATTCAAAAATATCTAAATGAAAAAGGGGATATAGTACAAAGGTTTGGAAAAGCAACTTTAGGATATTAATAATTATACAAGATATACTTTTGATAAAAAAAAAAGGAAGGACCGTTATAACGATTACCGAAACATATTTTGGATAATATTTTAATCACCGGATTACAAACTTTCGGAGGTGGAAACGCGATAAAGAAATATTTAAAAAAAAAATTATAAATATACCGTGTGATCAGATTTAATAATTTTCATACCACTGCCCAGTGTACGTGTATAAAGCTTACTTAGCTTTGAAATTTATCTAGTAATACCAATATCGGTATTATTGACGTAGATATACTATAGATTGTGAGAAAATAAGTCCTGATGAAGTATAAATTTATTGCAAAGGTATCGGGAGCTAATTTTATAAATATTACAAGTCAATCATTGAAGTTTTCAAGAATTGTTCTAAAATTTTATTTCATTTCCTAAAAAATATAGATTTAAAAATTTTCTGTTTAACTCAAGTATGCTGAAAACATGTAACTCCCTCTTCTTAACTTATAATCAAAACCTTGTTTTTCATGATATTTCACAATTCTATAAACACTTGTAAAAATAACAAATTCTCTACTATTTATTATTTGTTTACCATTTATTATTTACAAGTTAATTTTTTTAAATAAAACCCAATTTTGTAAATTTGAATTTCATTTTGATTTTTGTTTGTTAATATGTAAAATTTACAAGTTTATAAGAATTAAACTTATAATATTTACACTTGTAAAGCAGTTTTTAAATTTGTAGAAACCATAAAAGAAGCACAGCACCTAATCTACATATATAAATTTTAAACGATTTTGAAATACTAAATTCAATTAGCTTTTATAAAAGCATTTACGAAAGTTTTTTATTAATTTATCAATATAAACATTTCATTTACAAATTTCATTTATATTCTAAAAATTTTTTCAATTTCATAATACCATTTAATTTAAAAAGTAATTTGTATATATAACAAAAAATTATAATAAATTTTAAGTCGACAAAGTCTTTTGCCAATGTTAAGTAAGCATTAATAGAATATTTAACTTTCAATTTTTTTTTTCAATGTATTTATAATATAATGAGGATTTAAGGATTGTTAAAAATCTTAGTAAATTAAATAAAAAGCACTTCATAATTGTATATAGGTATATCCAAAGGATTAATAAAAAAAAAGAAGTTGTTATTCAGTTGATAAAACATTAATACGTATATATATATATATATATATATATATATATATATATATTTACGAATTATTTTAATAAACATTAAAGATTTTATTATAAATTTACCTAACTACCTACCTACTTTATCATTTTATTACTGCTCTAATTTTTTTTAAATAAAAGGGATTTTAAAATACATTCAACTTAATATACACTAGAAAAAAAACATCACATAGAAAATAAAAACCTTTAGATTTTTATAACGTTTTTTTTTGCGTACTAAAATTCAAAACTTTTATAAAAAATTTTATAATAAAAAAAATTCTTTAACTCCAAATTACATAATGTAAATTTTTTTTATTTTTAAACTAGTTAAATTTAATTTAAATAAAATATTTAATAGAAATATATATACACTATTATTTATCGAATACTGTTTTGAAATACTGTTATACGTAAAGAAAAGCGATTTCCAATTTTGCAAACTCTTAATTTAAATAAAACGCAAAATTTGTAAATCATTTACTGATTTATCAAATCCGATATTACTGAAATGAAAATGTTTAACATAAGATTCTTTTGATCATTTGGGTTTAATTTTGAAGTGAAAAACTTAGGTGGCGCTGTCCAGTTTTTAATCGGAGAAATGTCAGATCTGTCAAAAAAAAAACTTATGCAGATTACCCGTTTTTAATGCCTTGATTTTTAATAATTGATCTGTGATTTTGTTCATTTCTCACAGAACTGTCAAAAAATAAAACTGTTTATTTTTATTTTTGGTTTTTTTGACACACCAAATGACATTAAATTTAATTATAATTCTTATTTATTTTTAATTCTTATGTATTTATAAATTTTATAAAATAAAAATATATTTTGGAATTAAAACTTTATAATAATTGACAGTTCGGGATTTGAGCTCTGTTT